>JARFNW010002921.1:10000-15498 GCA_031763155.1 Dirona albolineata | reverse complement strand
TGGGGCACAGACTTGCACTTAACCTGGATACGTTTTATCTGGGTCTGCACATCGATGCCTTCTGCCTTGTACACTGTACTTGGCCAGACACAAGAGTTGGTCCCCACATTGTTTAACCACTGTTCTAAAGGGAACAGATATCAAACAAACAAAGGTTGCCAACATTTTAAAATTATCCTACCAGAATTATAGGCTCTTATATTTTGTTGTCAGAAATGGCAGTAACCATATTATATTTTTATTTTTATTTTTATTTTCATTTTCATTTTCATTTTTTCTCAACATAGCCTAACTGCTACGCCAAGATCATTGCAGTGGACGGCCAGAAGAAGATTGTCATTTATTCCAAGAGAGATATCGATATCAACGAAGAGATTACCTACGATTACAAGTTCCCCTACGAAGAGAATAAGATCCCTTGTCTATGTGGTGCTTCAGGTTGTCGAGGGACCCTGAATTAAAAAAGTTTGCTGGGAAAATTTGTACGAGACCGTAAGAAATAAGGGATTGAAACAGATATGTATGTTGACAGCTGATTTATTTCAATTTCACGGCTTTGGGCTTTGAATAAGGCGATGAGAGAACCATTCTTTTGGTTGAGATTCCAAGAATTTATTCAAATTACTTGGTTGAATCAGCTAATAATTCATGTTGTTGTAGGTTTGAATACCTGAATCAGTTGTTATTTATATTGTGATCCTAAAGAAAGGTGTAAAACTGAAAAATCCAAATTAGCAAGGTATAAAATGAAATGAAACAACTAAGATTTATCTTAAGAAGAGGGATGCGTTCGTAAGAAACGTCCAATGAAAAGCTAATGCCGCACAGAATGTGAAATATTTGCATGAAAGACATTTATCTGTGGTCGTTATGCGGGTACACTTTTAGCTTTAATAAATACTATTGTTTATGTTTTGAGGGCATTACTGTTAACTGTATTCCTTTACCAGTTCTCTTGCTGGACACTGCCAAGCCAAACAGTAGGCCTACTCACATTTCTGGACTTGATTGGCAATATCACTCCCTATGTTTTCTAAATGTCCATGATAACTGGAAAGTCTGCGCAGAAGCAACATTAGATATCTGTTTAGGCCTGATTGTGGGTAATATCCAATAATGTATTCATTTCTCATGGTGCGATCCAAGGTTTTGACTTAAGAGAGTTGATCCCTTCTATTTCTATCCTTAAGATTCCTGATCCATAGAATTTCCAGCTCTGTCTGACTGCTTGTCGCTGGACCCAACACTACCTAGTGGTTTAAATTGACTGTTGTTCACAATAAAACTGTGATGTTCCTACCTTTTTTTTTTGTTGTCTTTATATGCCACATCTCTCTAGCCTCGTGAAAGCTGGGAGTGTGGATGACATGGAGATTAAGATTAAGCATATATGCATATATTCAGGGATGTCTGTGAGTTTCTTTTCAGTAAAAAGAATGGAATTTGACTTCTCGTAATCTGTTGCGTCGAAGGGACTAAAGTGTTAAAGAGTGTTCAATATAATAATAATATGGCAAAAGCAATGCTTCAAGGCAGCATTAAAGGATATATAAATTTTTTTGTCATAATGTATGACCATGGTGAACCAAGCAATCATCTACCCTGTTAGTTATGTGTCATACCCATGCCTAATTATTCAGGACCACTTTTAGAAGTCATTCTTCTCAAATTAGCACCAATATTCAAGTCTGTTTATTTAATGATAGAATCAACCAAAAAGATATATACTCGTAACATTTTAAGGGGCCTCAGTTTTGTTTTCACTATGATATAAGAAACCTGGGCAAGGGATGAGAAATGCTAATGATAGAAACATTTATGTTCATCGTACTCTACTTATTCATAGTAATAAAGGGACAAAATGACGAAGATATGCAGACCTGGTTTGACACCAATCAAATGACAAACTCATGAATTAATTTTGGCTGTGTGAGAAACCAATTTCATGACCACTAATAATAAGAAAAACAGTTTTTCGGATTTGTAATCAATATTGGACGGACCTTCTATTTAAAGTAAGGCTGTCAATGACCGATTAGCTTGATTGATGAAACAATCATTACGAGGATTTGTTAACAGTATTTGAACCATATGCGATGAACCCAATGAAACTGAAGACAAATGGAGCTTCATGAAATTGGTTTCTCCTCACACAGCCAAAATGAATTCACGAGTTTGTCATTTGATTGGTGTGAAAGCAGGTCTGCATATCTTCGTCATTTTGTCCCATTATTACTAGTAGTGGTTTGAATAATTAAAGTTAAATGGTAATATAGAAAAACCAAACAAATAGCCAATGTTAAGTGTCTAATGAAATATCAAAGAGATTAACTATCTTTTGTCAAAATTGATACATATGAATATGATGTGAAATGAAAACAGTACCTATCTGAAAATAGTATCTGGTTGTTGTCACTGTAGACTTGAACCAAATTGACGGTATCAATAAGAAAACATAATTTAAGAGGTCAATCATTTTGGCATTGAGTTCAGAATGACCTGAATGAACAGGTACTCATTTTATGAGGATCAGTTGGGTGCTCAAAGACGAATGACCTGTTGGGAACATTTCAACTTGTCGATTTTCTCAAAATACAATATTTGAAATCTGACACTCTCTGTGACTGACCTTGAGTTTACATTTTTGAAATTGTCTAAAGAGCTGTCCCCATTAATTTTGTAATAGCCATCTTGCCAAGTATGCTAAAACAAAAGGTCATAGGTAAAATGGGCAATCTCAAGCCTAAGGTGGAATTTTCTGCTATTGCTTGATTGTGGCAGACACTGTTGTGCGATACCCCAACATTGTGCGATACCCCGACATGAGTACCGTTATCTGAAACATTTCCTATTTACCAAACCAAGTTAACCTATCTCTAATTTTATTTAAAATTATTATACTTTTGACTTTTTTGTAAGCCTTTTCTTTCCATTTGTGCTGAAATTGAAACTGAAATCCACAAATCAGATACCTACTGACTGATGTCTGAAAATCGGAAGCGTGCCGTTCAGAAAATTGGTAAACTGACGACATCCCTGTATATTGGCCTTTGTTTCGTCCTTGATTCATTCATTCATTAGCCATTTACACATCCCCACTCTGCTCAAAATTGACTTGTGCATTTATATGTCTGTACACCCTAGTAGTAGTCATGTTGTTATTAACTAATTCAATTAAACTACCTAGACACCAGAAATCATGTCAAAAGCGGAAACTTCTGTAAAAAATCTCATTGCCATTACTTCAGTTTTTTTTATTTTATGGAAAGTGGTCGACTGCTTCCTGTTTTTGGATGTTTTAAAAGGTAATTTATAGAGAGAAAGAACGGGGGACTGATTTCCCGTTTGATCCCGCTGGGTGTAATGTAATTTTTAACGACAGTTTTGCAACTTGCAAGGTCAATCAATTGTTGTTTTTATAATTTGCTTCTTCTATTCCTTGTTTTGTATTGCGTTGTAAATATGAGGTCTGGAATTGCAATTCATCATTTTTTTTTACTCATTTTGTTGAAAAAGTTTATTAAGATCTGCTGAAATGAAAAAAATATGGAAGAGAGGGAAAGAGATATTGATTTGAGTTTTTCCTCCCTTCAAACTTCAGTCAGCAGACACCAGAATGCAGTGTTGAAAAGAAGTTGTGTTGAAATCATTTATTGTGGTGATCATATACATTGTTGTTTTTTCTCTTGTTACATAAGTGTGTGTTAACATATAATATAAATCATTCATTGCGTCCATTTTAATCTTTTTCATTAAAATGTTCTAAATCACTGTAGTCAAATTGTTTCCACAGCATTTATCATCTTGTACATATAAAAAATTGCTGCTCATATAATATTGTATTTGTAAGTATGACCATTATTGTTATTTTTTGCAAACTGCCTTGTAAAAAGCTAAATCCAAGTTGTTGAAATATGTGTGATGGTTTGAATGTGTTATTATATCTTTGAGAAAGTAAGCAAGCTTCGTGAAAATGGAAATGTTATGGCATGTGCGATGGATAAATAATTAAAATTACTGATAATAAAGTGTCAAAAGATATAATTCTGATCTTGAATTGATTTTGTTTTCTATGATTTTTTTCTTGAATGTATGAGTAAAAAGTAAATGGCCGTTTGTGTCTTTCCATACTTACAGATTCCATTTGACCTGAGGAAGTCGACATACTGCTGCTCTGCTGTGGCTTTGATAGCATTTCTGGTGTAGACTGGGACCTCCTCTTTCTTTTTACCTCACTCATTTAATTTAACCCGAATGAGCCAGGCAACGGACACTTTTCTGTATCAGTTGAACCTTTTTTCATACTTTTGGGGTTTAAAAATGCTTTTTACATTTAAGTCATCGGCAATTACTTGGACATATATTGCTATTTTCTGATTGTGAAAGCTGTGTTCATTATGATTGTCATAATACAATTAGTTTTAAAAAAAACCAGCCAGAAAATGGTGCTACTAGTCTATGTATTTAAAAATCCATGAAGCTGGTGGCGCAGTGGCTTAGTCACTTGTCTTTGGTTCGAGAAGTTGCAGGTTCAAATCCCGGTGGAAGCACTGGGTTTTTTTCTCAAGACCGTGCTTGATTCCACTTTGCAGTGCTGCACTGCAGCTAACGCCATGGTCATTCTAAGTCTGGTCTACCCTCGAATAGACCCTAAAGATAAATTTCCCCCTGGGGGATGAATAAAGTGTATTTATTATTATCATTAAAATATCCTCTTCCTCTTGAATAGTGTATCATCAGAGTCATAGCAGTCTGCTGTTTGCTCTCATTTGAAAATGCAGGTACTACTTTAAATATCCAGACAATAGATACAAATACACCATATAGAGTTAATCATCAATGATGAGTTGTAATGATGAAAAATGTTTGTTAAGGTAATGAAAACTAGACAGTTTACAGGTTTACAGTTTTTTTTACAGCCAATTGATGTTTAGAAACATGTTAGTAACGTAATATGATTAATAAGGCATCCCTGATCTATTTTCCAAAATTCTGCAATAGGACAAGATCGTTAGAAGATTTTCCCCAGCAACTTATTGCTTGTTCACCATTGGGAAGTTGTTTGTCACAGTACTTTTTACTCGCAATCACAATACAATAGACTGATCTCTTGGAAATGGAAAACCCAAGCAAACCGTTTTCACCTATTTGGGCAGCAACATATCTACATCATGCAATTACTTCAAAATCAGCTGTGATTGCTGCCTTCAAATCATCCATACTTGTCAGTATCAGAGTGTTCACATTGTCGAAAGGGCTAAGGGTACATTCACACCAAAGATCCGCGTTCGTGCGTGACACGCACAAAACCATTTATTTATTCTCTGGCCCTTTCTGTGTTCCCACCTACCAATCGTGTTCGTGCGTTGATGAGACAACATGGTCGTGCGTGTGATTCGTTTTATGGCAGCCATAAAATTTCATCCGTCTACTCTCGTGTTGTGACCGCCCGCCCCTCTCCATGAGGCAAAGTGCTAGGCCTATATTTAGGATGATGC
>JARFNW010002921.1:0-5000 GCA_031763155.1 Dirona albolineata | reverse complement strand
GGTATAACCACTGCTTTATTTAGAACACGCCAGCACGCAAGCAGGTGCAGTGTAAGCATCGTACGTTTTGCATTTGAGTCATTTGTATCGTACCCAAATAGAACAATGGTGGACTTGGTGCAATTGCATACCAAATAGAGCGACGAAAGCAATACACACTAGATAGGGATGTGCAATATGGCGCACAGATAAAAACTCATTGACCTGACCTTAGAGATAACGATACAATACAATTATAAGCATAACGTTTCAATTTTAAAACAGAGCGGCCGTTCGTCTTTGCAGGTGACGCCATATCAAATTGCCCAAGAATAATTATACTACAATATCCATTACATATATACATAAGAGTTACAATTGCTATATATTTTACTACAAGGGCACTTTGTCTTTAATGTAGGCTACTCGTATATGTCCAATGCATCAGTCTCATTGTTTGTAGATACAGTAGGCCTACTGCTAAGGTGTAACTTGGCATTTAAACCTTTATTGGAAAATAATTTGCTACTTCGTAACTACCCATGATTATTAGAATACCCATCTTTTTATCAAAGATATAAAAAATGTAAAATGAAAAGCTTCAAGGGTATACAGTTAACATTACATAGACGTTCCTACAGCCTCATCACGTTTTTTGTTTTCGACTATTTTTGTTGTTGTTGTCGGCCGTCGGAAGGCCTTACGTTGCATTTCACTTCAAGTATACAGCCAGACGCGAGACAGATACAAGGATATAAATACATGGGGAGGAAATAGAAAACGTCAGCAGATTTTAGCGCATATTATAATTGAATTGGAAAAAATCTCTAGAGGAAGAAAAAAACCCCCAACGAAAACTGAAATTAACATTCGCAGAGCTCAGCAAGAGGCCAACATATGAAAAGAGCAATGCAACGATAGATACAATATACAAAGCATACAAATATGTAACGTTCTCCCTACAGACATTCTGCAACATGGGATTGGGAAGCAAGGGCTTAACAAAATGACAGAATATGAATAAAAGGTTTCGAAATGAAACACTATAGAAATATACTGCGATTGAAATGAACGTGCGATATTTCCAAACTAGACAGTATGAGAAGTATAACGTCAATTGACCCCAAAACGCTTCTCATCCATCGAAAAACAAACAGACAGATATTAAAGTGTTTTGTCCATATTGAATGACACCCGGCCGGAGAAAAATCACGTATTAGAAGCGAAGATGAAAGGACAATAGGAAGAGGAAGACAATCAAGAAGGTGGTAAACAATATTTGGCAGAATGGACAGTCATGACGGTAACAAAGCAGGACGATTGGCAACAATTTTAGTGGACGTTTGTATTAAGGTTCGGGGAACGGCGTCCTCAATGGGTCTTCACTGATGATGAGTACTTTGTTTGCCTCTGCACCGTTGTGTCTGGATAGAAGTGATCGATCTTTGTTGGCTTTCACAAACATCTTGTCTTCACTTGACTCAGCTGAGTTTGATAAACGGCACACAGACTGAAATTGGCTCTATTTCTGACTAAAAACGGCCACGAAAGTAAACGAAACTCGGGATTAGATGGGCCAAGAGGGAAAGATGGTTGAGAACCGAGGGTTTCAATAACAAGTAACAAGCAAGTGGTGTTTTTGTGTGTGGGTGTGTGGGTGTGAGTATGTGTGTGTGAGTGTGTGTGTGTGTGGGTGTGTGTGTGTTTGTGTGTGTGGGTGTGTGGGTGTGAGTATGTGTGTGAGTGTGTGTGTGTGGGTGTGGGTGTGTTTTTGTGTGTATGGGTGTGTGGGTGTGTGTGTGTTTTTGTGTGTGGGTGTGTGGGTGTGAGTATATGTGTGAGTGTGTGTGTGTGTGTGTGTGTGTGGGAGAGAGAGAGAGAGCAAACTATCATGCAACGATATTGATCATTAGGGTATAAATTTAGTTTTAATGTACCTTCTACCAATTACCCTTTGTACGTTTATTGGTTATTATCTTTAAAACGGCTGAAGCAGCACGAAAAGCGTGACTGTACACTATGCCGATATAGATTGGTTTCTCTTCAATTGGGAATAATTTCTTTACCATATTTATTTCCTCACGACGTGTTGCATATATCGTGTTTTTATTATCGGATCGAAAGAAATCATGTCCTATTTTTTCCTTCGAACATTGTGAAATAATGCTATTTCGTATCGGTGATGTTTTGCATTATAAAAGCAATGGAACCCCACGGCAAATTTAATGTAAATTCAAAAAGAGCTACATCCCTTCCCCCCCCCCCCTTCTCTTTCTCTCTCTCACTCACTCACTCTGCTCTTGCCCGTTCCCTCTTACATAACCTTTCTTTTCTTTTTCTGTCCTTTCCTTCACGCACATGCATACGCAAATAAGCTTTCCTTTATACCATAATAAACACTATTCAAACAGTGAATTATGGCTGCAGCCCGATATTAAGACAGAAATCAATACGTCCTATGCTGTTTATGACACCAACCCTGCCATAAAGCATTGCCACATCCTGATTTCCCGCTAGAGCCAATGGTTCGAAAACTAAAGACGTCTAGGGGCGAGCAGTAGACTCTACGTCACTGGAAATATTGTTTGTCTTGGAAACGAGATGGATTCTTATTTTATTTTTATTTTATTTTTTTCTTTTGGGGTTTTTATCTTCTTTCGTCAGTGCAAAATTATTGGGCAGGGTTATTTACGAGCACTGTAAAGTGACGTGCTAGGAGCGTTTAAGTTGTGTAGTAAATACTTTTTTTTATTTTTTATTTATTATTGTTTTATTTCTTCTTGATTTTTCTAAATTCTCCATGAACTATTAAAGACATTCTAATGGGGATATTATTCTCTCACTCAAATTTGATTGATCGCTGAAAATAAAGGAGGCTGTAATATATGATATCTTCTATATGATAGTAGGGTAGTTAGGCTGCAGGGCTCGAGATCGTTATAGACCAGGTTCAAATCCTTGCTCACCTTTCCTCACTTAAGTAAGGTGCGATTGAGCACCCGGCTACATACAGCGTGTTGGTAGCGAAGCGCCTATCTGTCAGATCTTACTGTATGCTCTTCGGTGAGTTGAAAAGAACCTCTAATGACATGGCCTGCTGGGGATGGGGAAGGTGAGGGGGGGGGGGCGAGATGGATTTTTTAAAGGAGGGGCGTATGGCGCATTATAAATGTGCATATTATTATGTGGATTGGTCGAAGAAGACGCTAGTCACGTGAGTCGATCGCTCAAGTAGTTTTTACATTTAGACGTTTCCTTGTAAGGGTGTTCACCAGTGTTAGAGCGCACAAAGTCCCATGGTTGCACGAGTTTAAGGAAACAAGTAAAACGCGTCATTGAAAGCCTGAAGAGTAGAAACAACGGACGATAAAACCCATCCTCATATCTAAATAATATTATGATCAATCTGTAAATGGATGGTGTCATATTCCAGCCTACATTTCGTGATGGAGATGGCATTGCTATTGACTGCCTTTTCATGAGGGGAAAATCATGTATTGCCCTCATCATCAGCAAGAATATATTTTCCATTACGTCGTCGGTTTTGCATGAAATGAACAGATTGATGGGTCTGCCTCCAGATCTGTCCTCAAACCCATCACAATTTCACACATTCCAAAACGAATTAAAATAGTCCTCATATTTTGTACATTCTGATTTATATAGACCAACCCACCTAAATAATAAACAGATATACATAATTTGAAATTATTCTTTTATATATTCAACCGTAGACTGTGTTATAGTGATTGAGTACGTTTGAATAACGCCAATGTGTATACATTGCTTCCTTTGTTTGGCGGTTAACGCAGAGTGGGTTTTAGACGGAGTTAAGTAGTTGGATAAGTAGATGGATGAGTACATGGATGGATGAATGAGTAGATGGATGGAAGGATGAGTAGATGGATGGATGAATGAGTAGATGGATGGAAGGATGAGTATATGGATGAGTAGATGGATGGATGAATGAGTAGATGGATGGAAGGATGAGTATATGGATGAGTAGATGGATGGTGAGCAGACGGATAGATGAGTAGATGGATTGAAGAATGAGTAGATGGAAGGATGGATGGATGGATGAATAGATGGATGAGTAGATAAATGGATGGATGAATAAATCGATGAGCAGATGGATGGAAGGATGAGTAGATGGATGGAAGGAAGAGTATTTGGATGAGTAGATGGTGAGTATATGGATGAGTAGATGGATGGAAGGATGAGTATTTGGATGAGTAGATGTTGAGTAGAAGGATGAGTAGATGGATGGATGGATGAGTAGTCGATGGATGGATGGATCAGTAGACGGATGGAAGGATGGGCAGATGAGTGGAAGGGATGAGTATATGGATGGATGGATGAGTATATGGATGGAAGGATGAGTAGATGGGTGGAAGGAGGAATATTTTAATGAGTCGATGTTGAGTAGATGGATGAGTAGATGGATGGATGGATGAGTAGATGGGTGAGTCGATGGATAGATGGATGAGTAGATGGAAGGAAGGATGAGAAGATGGATGGAAGGATGAGCAAATGGATGGATGGATGAGTAGATGGTTGAGTAGATGGATGGAAGGATGCGTAGATGGATGGAAGGATGGGAAGATGGATGGACGGATGAGAAGATAAATGGAAGGATGAGTAGATGGATGGAAGGATGAGTAGAGGGATGGATGGACGAGTAGATGGATAGAAGGATGAGTAGATGGATGGATGGATGAGTAGATGGATGGAAGGATGAGTAGATGGATGGAAGGATGAGTAGATGGGTGGAAGGATGAGTAGATGGATGAGTAGATGGATAGATGGATGAGTAGATGGGTGGAAGGATGAGTAGATGGATGGATGGATGAGTAGATGGATGGAATGATGAGTAGATAGATGAAAGGATGAGTAGATGGATGAAAGGATGAGTAGATGGATGGATGGATGAGTAGATGGGTGGAAGGATGAGTAGATGGATGGATGGATGAGTAGATGGATGGAATGATGAGTAGATGGATGGATGGATGAGTAGATGGATG
>JARFNW010002810.1:0-15507 GCA_031763155.1 Dirona albolineata | reverse complement strand
GCTAGTCCACAGATAACCGATACCACAGTGAATAATAATGGTATCGATACGCCGATTTGAGAGGATGTAGATAATGAGTATCGTACCCGTAACTCAATCTTGGCCAAATGGCGCTTACGTTAGTACGTGATATGGACGACGAATTGTCCAACCTTGTTCTTGTATCAGTATTGTTGTATGAAGTGATCTTATCCACACAAATATATTGGCAACAATCTGTTGTATTACTATTTAATAAATATGCTTTACAAATTTGTTTTCATTAGACTTAATTACATTTATACATATTTGCATATTATAACTTATAAATTGTTTTCCCCTTTTTGTGAGATGTCATTCATTCATTAGTATAATTATATTTGAGGTCAGAATAGATGTGCATTTTATACCTATTAATGATCAAACAGGAAAAAGTCATACACCACCCCTAAGGTCATGTCGGCTAGTATTTTAGTATTGTAGTTGTAGGCCTATATTGTCTTGTTCACTGCCCAGGTAAAATGGGGGTTGAATTATTGTTGGCGGCTGAGGATGAAGAGTTCTGTTTCTTTCCTTGTTGAGAGGGATAGGCTGTGCAGGTTTTGTCTGCGGTTGTTTGTTCAATTTGAGAAACAATAAATATCAAGTTCTACCTGGCTGGCCAACAAAAGTCATTAATGGTGAAAGGTGAAAGTGAGTCCGATCCCTTACTCATCTTCCTGAACCATACAATTCATATTGTCACCCATTTCTTTTTTTATAGTCCTGAAAATAGTTTCACACAATAGCAGCAATAGATAATTTTGCTTGAAAGGTTATGATTGCGAGTCGTATTTACAAGACAGATCAGCCGCAGGGAGAGATTTTATCTAGAATTTTTAGAAGACACTCCATTTATATCGCTAGGTAGCCTACACCAATTATATTATAACTAGTCAATGGACAAAATTCCGTTTTTTTCCTTCATTGACTTAGGGATGGATGTGATTGGCTGGTGTAGAATTAACACTGCGTGCGGGAGCGAGAATAGTAGTAGAGTAAGAGATGTAGATCTATTTCATTCACTGAAGCACGCTGGAAAGCATTTCCGGAATCACATTTTTTACTGTGTGTAAAGACATGGCATCTTTAAGTCCAGTCACTGGCCTTGGCTCCAAAGAACCTTGCATCCATCGATCTACTAAAACTGACCGAGCTAGTTTGTTGAGTCTGAGATCCACTGTATAAGCATAAAAATAATCCCAATATTCAGCTGCCATCATAATGAATAGTTGAGCATTACATGTTTTGTTTTAATTTGAAAATAAGTCAGATGCAATAATAATAATAATATGGCTTTTGGTCACAAATAAAGTCTGTACTGTTACTGTTTTTCAGTTTTCATTGTCTCATGAATACTTTTTAAAACTAAAATTTGTATATAGCATTAGAATGAATGAATAAATCATTAAATATTTGCTCATTAAATGAGTGTACTGGGTTTTTTAAAATAATATGTACTCAGGATATAACAAAGAAGTGAGTTTGTCCTGTACTGTAGTAACCACAAAGTATTTACCTACCAGGAGTAACAGTGAAAACGCAGTGGGCTCATCAGCTGCTCGTCTTATTAACTCCTGATGCAGTCTTTCTAGTCATATGTTAGGTGATGAGGTCCCCTCATTGACAATGACATTTGGATTTACTTCTATTTGGCATGTATACCCTTCATAGCTTGACATTTGGCTGGCCCCTACACTGCTTTTTGCGGTATATGCAAACCAACAGTGAAAGTGAAATATATGCATGATACAGCATTGCCCAATTTACTGGTAAAGATGTTTGGATACAGGGGGCTCATTATCTGCTCAACTAAATAATTTACTGATGCAGTTTTTCAAACCATGTAGGATTATGAGGTGTCCAGCTGTCTGTCTAACCATGTAGGATTATGAGGTGTCCAGCTGTGTCTAACCATGTAGGATTATGAGTGGTGTCCAGTACTCATTGACCATTGGATTTACCTCATTTGAAGATGGCTGGCCCCTGCCCTTTGCACTGCTTAAACTTAAAATAAAAGGGCTCAACAAACCTAGTGCATGGGATATGCGAGGAGAGGATAATAATATTGCTGCACTGCCAACCTACGTAGTTAGTTTAGTAACTTGGGAGAACCAAAGTTTTCGTCCAGTCAATTCTCATTTTAAAATTCAGTTGTGAAGTTTTAAGTAACTAATTTCTGTCTTCTCCCTTAATTGCAAAAAATCAATGCATTGAATATAGATCGGGGGGCTGCCACTGCTTGTGTTATTCAGCGTGAACAATAACCAGAAACGGGTTAGTAGTAGCAGTTGTGAGCAATACAATATGCAGTGGGATCCAGCTGTGACAGTGGATCAATGTCCTCCTAACCTACTATGTCGCACATGTGAGCAAAGTGGGTTCCTTTCAAGGTCATGTTGCATACAGTGAATACGTATTCATCTCCCCCTATCCACACTACAAACAAGAGGGAAAGGGAGTCACCAGTGAGGCTGCTGCAGCGTCATAAAAGCATTTCATATTGGAACTAAATTCACCAATTGGAGAGTCAAAGGAAGCAAAACTGTGCAAACATGAATTTCAAATGTGCATAGGTACTAAACTATCATTGACATCACACCCATGCCACTGAAATTCGTGGTAATGATAAATATAGTCGAAATGAAGCCTGAAATCAGGTATGTCTGACAAATAGCACCCATGCAAGCTGCCGCCTCCTGCGATCAAGACAGAGCCTTGGATTAAGTTCTTTACTAAGCAAGGTACTGACCCCTCATATAATGAAAATAGACAATTCATTCACCACAACGTCTGTTCATGTCCCATATTCAGCACAGGGGCGCTATCTTTCGATAAAATGATTAACAACATTGACATTTTTTAAAATCACTGCCCACTTGCATCTCTGACAGTATAAAATCATCAACATATAACTACGATAAAATTTATGACAAGGTAAATTTTCATTTATGAATTTTATTTTCATGTAGCTTTAAGGTATATCTAAGTTCTCAAAATGTTAAAACTTCACATAAACGTGTATGTGCCATAAATTTATATATATACAAAACAAGGTCATGATAGCAATCCGGCAGTAACTTCAATGAAACAGAAAAAGAACAATTTCATTTGACTTTTGTGAGAAATGTTTCTTTTGAAAGGAAACAAAAAAAGAAACTATCGACAATAATGATGAATATTTCCCACCCCCCCCCCCCCTTGGATCATCCCAGCCCTTTCTAGACGGTTAGTCTGAGTCTGAATCTGACGACTCTTTCTTCTTCTTCTTCTTCTTCTTCTTCTTGGCACTGGAAGTATCAGCTTCAACTGTGAAAAAAAGGACAACAGACAAAATATTAGCTAGGGAAAGAACATGCTATGTCGCAGATGTGCACAAGTTTATATTGGAAATTCTGATGTCAAACTGTTCTCATAAATCAAACCTTACATTTCCTCAATTTGTCATCCATAGTAATTGTAAATAATTTGCATTGATCGAACAAATCATAGAACTTAAAATATACCTGTCAAATTTAAAATATAAATAAATTCACAGGGGAATTCGAATAGCCCAGGTGTCAGCCACAGAGCAGCGCCGCAACCACCGGGATTCAAACCAACCTCTCGACCAAAGGTGAATGAACCTCTCGACCAAAGGTGAATGACTAAACCACTGCGCCACCACTTGCAAACAGCATTTATGCCAAAAAATGATGCTATGACGTCCTTGGCAAGTACCAACGGGTGAATGAAGTCAATATGAGTGAATGAGAGTACAAAAGATTACTGAACATGACCAACAAATGTCCTGCATAAAAAAAATAAAAGCCATCTTGTCTGGAAACGCAATTTCTGAGCGTTCACTGTAAAGAAAGTGATAAACCTCTGACATTCGCCAAAGACAATTTTCTTACTGCAGAAGCGAACCAAAAGAACACACAACTCACCTTCTTCTACTTCTTCCTCAGCCTCCTGCTTCTTCTTTTTCTTCTTCTTCTTTGATGAGGAACTGTCTTCAACTTCCATTGAGTCATCAGCTTTGGGCTCTTTCTTTATCTTCTTCTTGGACTTAGGTGTGCTCTCCTCCACCTCCTCTTCTACTGCTTCCTTTTTCATCTTCTTTGCTTTGGGAGGTTTGGATGGGGTTGTATCGTCTTCATCTGCAGGTTCATCTTTAATCTTCCGCTTCACAGGTAGTGTGGAATCTTGTTTGGAATTAAATGTTTTCACTTCACTGTGGATTACACATATATAACAACAAATTGGTAACTCATATGAAAGGGAGAAAGGATGGGAAATAATGAAATGTAATTCAAATAAAATCGCTGAAAACTTCCCAAAAACTAAAAATTACTTCAACAATATAAGATAATTTTAAAAGTGGTTACTCCACATCAAATGTCCAAGGTATTTGAAGATTTTATGACAGAAATAACTATTAAAACAAATGGAAATAAGATCTAACTCCAAACAGACTTGTAACAAACACTGAGAAGAATTTAGCTAACATGAAAAATACCTTACCTGACATTGGTGTATTTTTCTTGTTTGTATTCAAATTTCCCTGTGCCACTGGCCTTCCTAGTCTGTGGAAGTAAAGAGGGAAATCAAATTGTTTGTTTGTCTTTTGTTTAAAAGAGAAGTTGGATTCACTATTGACGATACTAACCACCCCAAGGAGACAAATAGCAAGCAGAAAATATTAGAGGAAAAAAAATAAATCTGAAATCAGAGATTATCTGAAAGCTTTACATCATTAAGGGCTATGAGAATCTATGAGAATAAGTATTATACCAGGGACACAAACTTTGAGTATGCTTGTGTGCGCTGGTGTTATCCAGACACATGCCTCAGTAAGACCAATCAAAAGATCACTGACAATCACTTAGCATTTAAAGCAATTTTCATCATCGGCATGGTCAAAAACATTTTTACACAAAAATACAAATGGGGAAAGAGATCCAACTCACAGATGCCTGATCCAGACTTCTCACTCTTGACTCTAGTTTGGCCCTTTGCTCTATTCCCAGAGTGCTATCACTGGTATCACTTAGTGCGTCCACCCTAATGGCCAGAGCTGCTTTTGCTGCCAACATTCTGGACATCTGGAACAGAAGAAAATATATCAGTATAATATTATTGCAACCCAGAAATTTAAAAACTGAAAGGTATTTGCTACTATTGTGGAGAACTGTTTGGTCCATGATCAGGTACTGATTGTTGATCAAATAGAGCAACAAGAACAACTTCCATCAGAGAACATATCCTCATTACTGTAGAGTTCAGTACAGGTCTGTGAAAGTTTCATCCCTTGGAAGTTTAAAACATACTTATATGGTTAACATAACCGCTCATTAAAAAGTCACTTCTCTCTTTTGGTCTACCTCACAAGACTTTACACCAGATATCTCCATATATATTATTCAAGATTAAATCATTCTTGTCTCTTATGTTCTCTTTCAGCTTGCAAACTCCAACCCTCAAATTCAAATTGCTGTAACTTCCATCAGAGAACATATCCTCATGACTGTTGAGTTCAGTACAGGTCTGTGAAAGTCTCATCCCTTGGAAGTTTAAAACATACTTATATGGCAAAAGTCTCGTATGATACGGCACCTAAAACAGAAAAAATCCACAAAATCTCATCCTGCACATGTACAGGTCAATATCAATTATCATTACCGTTAACATAACCGTTATTAAAAAGTCACTTCTCTCTTTTTGTCTACCTCACAAGACTTTACACCAGATATCTCCATATACATAAGATTAAATCATTCTTATGTCTCTTATGTTGTCTTGCAGCTTCCAAACTCCAACCCTCAAATTCAAAATTGCTGTAATACCTTCCATCAGAGAACATATCCTCATGACTGTTGAGTTCAGTACAGGTCTGTGAAAGTCTCATCCCTTGGAAGCTCTACATTGTTTTTATTTTGGGATGAGCTAATGCACACACACATTGATAGATATACCCGCCTCAAATTTTGGCTTCAAAAACTATCCAGGCAAACAAAAATATAAATAAACCCAACTGAAAACTGACCAATCAAAATCTTGGGAGAGATTGTGGTACTAGCTGCTGACTGTGTACAACTGACTGAACATAAACGAGAATGTTTGGCAGGACCTTTATTTCAATGGATTTCTCTATCATACTTTTCCAAACATTATCTCAGTCTTGACAATCATTTTTCTCCAAAACAAACCTATGGACTACTAGCTTTTAGTTATCACCAAACATTTTCATTTTTGTCAAATTGAAAAATCATGCCAATCTATGGATTTCGATATCACTAATCGCTTATCAAAGGCCCTTAAATTCAAATATCTAGTCTGAACAATTTTGTGTCTCTCTAACCTTCATCAGAGATCGATTCCTCATTACTGTTCAGTACAGGTCTGTGATAGTCTCATCCTTTTGAAAGTTGGAAGTGAAGTTGTTTTTACATTCATAGAAAACGTGAAGTGCATACAAATTAAAACACCTCTCAACCACTCACTTTGCCTTTGAGTTTAGTCTGTGCTGATCCCACCAATGAAGCATGGTATATCAATCCATACTTGGGTGTGTCGTTCTTTGTCTTGAGGGCCCTAAACAAGGCTTTCTCTGCCCCTAGGATCTGGACTGTGGAGGATGGGTGCTTGGACAAATTCAGAAGTGAACCTGGAGGCAAGTTAGAAGATAAAAATGTATGAAAACGAACCAGGGGTCCTGCATCAAAGGTAAGATCTATTTTCAGAGAGCATTGCCTACTACATGTAAATTATTCCAGACAAAGAGTCTAAAAGAATTAGGAATCTGAAACAAAAGCAATGTTTATGACTTAGGATCTAGAAGGAAAGTTTCTGCCTCAGAGGTAGTGACGATTGGTTAAAAATCATTGTTCATCAAACCAGAGAGTAGTTATACATCATTGGCAGATATCAGTCCTCATTCCCAGTTACATATGACTGATAATCTTGATAAAATTATCAAACACTTACCAGCATGTGCTATAAGTCTTGCTCCAACCAATTCCCCGACCAGAATTGTCAAATTGGGAGCCACCATGGCCATTCTCTCCTTCAAATAACTGTAGAGCTCATCTCTTGTCTTGGACATGTCTATCACCTACACAGGAAAATGAAATAAAATGTAAACTCCATACTGAGTATAAAGATGCATGCATCAAAATTATCAACATTCTTTCATATCCCAACACAAAAAAGTCCTATTATTAAAATACAATTGTTGAAAAGAACAATCGTTTAAAATTTAACACTTCACTCTTAAATTATTACAAGTCTGATGAGTTGTATGTATTGTGGCACCTTGAATGTATGCATTCAAAACTGACACTTATAAATTAAAATAGTTGGAAAAGAAAGGAAAAATTACCTGTTCACATAAATTCCTAATGTTCAAGATGTCATCTTCAGCTATCTCTGTCCCCATAGAAATTTCTGCAGCCCATTTGACGTCTTTCTCCAATTCTTCAGGCAAATACTCTGACAAGTCCAACTTCATGGCATTAACCCGATCACCTGAGCGGAAATGACAATGAAACATGATTCATATGCAGTTGTGAATTCAAAATTAGATGGAACTTCTCTTGAAATTTTGTAATGACAGTTGCCTCAGAGGTAGTGACGATTGGTTAAAAAATCATTTTTCATCAAACCAGAAAGTAGTTATACATCATTGGCAGACAAAATAAAAGAAATTACAATATCTAGTCTTATCACACTCAAAATCATGATTTACATTACTTACAACACCAAAAAAATGCTCTTTTAAAGACAGCAATGCAAGAATATTTCACCTATGACAAATTGGAATGTGTATTATAAACAGTTTTCTCTAATCATTCTTAAAATTTTGAGTAAGCGTATGGATTTGAGACAGATGCCTATATTTTTTTTAAACACAGTCAATCAATGTCCAAGAAGTGCTTTTGAAACTTCGATGGACAAGACCCTTCACTTTCGTGTTTATATTTATCTTGATTCTTTGATGTCAACAATTTTGCTCAGACAGCCGTTGCCAGCGTATGTTGATCTCTATGCGAGTGCCAACAAGGGAGGTTAACCCCTTGATATAAGCCCCACACTCTCAACTGCAACAAACTTTTCATCACAGCAAACATTCACAAAAAAACTGGTCATTCAAAGCGAGTAGTGAAAGCACACAGTAAAAGTGGTGATCAAATAAAGAAAACCAACCACATATTTTTGCTTTTTTCCTTTCCCTTAAATTTGACTGGTATCACATTATTTCTTTCAACTCCCCTGGGCTAAGATATAATATTAATATATATTGTACTCTTGAAAAGGCAGTTTCAAAATTTCAGATTAATCCTTTAAAACAGTCCTCGTTAATGATGAAGTCAACAACTTACCAATGTGTTTGACAAGCTGTGCATAGGCCATATTATCTGTGACCAGTTTGGAAAGCTCTGGAAAATGCCACCCATACCACTCTCGCAATCTCATAAGATAATTGTTAAGTTCTTTGTCTACATCATCTAGCAGGGCTGAAAAATGAAATGGAAACAAAATGAAATAAACTCAACATTCAACATGTAAGTCTTGTAATCATGTCACTGACAAGTCAGTACAGGTGCTAAAATCCCCAATCATCTGTTAATGAACAGATACAAGACACATGGCCACTGTTTTCATAAGTGTAATAAAACCTCAATGATAATTTTAAAAAACATGCATACTTACAGACTGCTTGGACTATCATGGTATCAACTTTGTCTGGACTGAATTTCAATCTGTAGCGACCAAGACTGAAAAAAAGAAAAAGAAAATGTGTTATCTAATTTCAATTCATTGCCAATTTTTTTTTTTACAATTGAAATCACAAATATTTCCTTTTTGTTAGCTCTATGGCATTTTTTTCTGGGTTGAGACTGGTCTCAGCTTAATTTAAGAGGGTGGGTGTAGGTAATCGCCCATAATATATTAATCTATTCAGCATTTATTTTGTTATGTAAAGAAAAATGATTAAATGATCTCAATTTATAACACAAAGCAAAAACGAAAAATATTTTTTGGGATGAACGAATAGGCAAACATGGAAAAAAAATTGTGAAAACTTATATTAGCCAACAAGTCTGTCTCAGAGGTAGTGACGATGGGTAAAAATCACATATTTTCATACTAGACAAGAATTTCCATCATTGACAGACATTTCGGAGATCAGATCAATCATCACTAGAAATAGAAGTGTCTGATAACCCACCTGTGAGCCAATCCCAGAGACATCTGTGCTATATTACTGGCCTTAACAGAGGAGGAAAGCAGGTTGGACAATTGGGACCTGATGTTTCTTGTCAGCTCTTGGATGTTAGAGTTGTACACACAGTTGACATTGAATTCTTTCTGTAAGGGAGTGTTAAAAATTCTAAGTGACTTGTCATACTAGTAAAAAAAGTTTCAATAAAGATGTGAAACAAAACAACATTTCATTCAGATTGTGCCAAAAAATCTCGGATAAGTGTTCAAAAATAAAATATTAGCAACAATATAATTAGGATTCATGTTTCTTTGCTCAAGAAGCAAAGAATACATTTAGTATGAGAGAGAAAATAAAATACCTTGAGCATCTTCCCCAGTTTGGCATCAGACACAGCCAGCTCTGCCTCTGCATCCTTCAGGACATGTTTTTTAATCACTTTCTTTAAATTTTTGTTCACTTTGTCATTTTCTACTGACAGGTTTCCTATGAACAGCAATAAAAAAAAAAGGAGAAAAATTAACAATAAATAATCAAATCTGTGAATACAGCAAAGGAAGTAAATTGACATAAAAGAGCTAAAGAACAATTTTGTATGTTATTCAAACTGATTTCTATAATATTTTAAACTAAAAAAAGGTGTATTATTTTATAAGTATCTATACCCATTTCGTTCTGTCCTGATTCTTCACAGAAAAATCATATCACCTTCACGCAAATAATATAAAAGCAAATTTCATCAAAATAAATTGAAGAAAGTACCTGCAACTGCCTCACTGATGTTGTCAAACTTTTCAAAATGCTTGAGTTTGATACTGAAAAACAAAGGTAAATGTACTCATATAAATTCATGTTAAAAAGAAAAGCAATATAAGCTGAACAAACTTTGATACTACCACCCACATTTTCTTTAAATATTTTATACATATAAATATGTAAAAGAATGGGGATGACAAGAAAAGAGAAAGCGAGTATCAAACAAAAAAATATATAAACATTATTCATTCTAGTTATAGTAGTGCAAAGTTGTTTCCCAGTGTGATATTGTGCTGAGGAGATGTTAATTTTGTTTTTATTTTTGCCTAAAAATGTATAGTATTAGCATTAGTCATTAGTAGTGACCATTATATAAATCACAATGAATTGCATTACGGTCATCTTTAAAATGAGAATAGTCCATAAGTCCTTTCCCCGGTTTCCGCAGTGTGAAGCAGACAGTGACAATATGTCACCCTGCTGGATAAAACGTTGGTATATCTCAGATCACACTGGTACCAATTTTTACAACTGGGTCGAGTGAGGCAATTGGAGTAAAGTTTCTCGCCCAAGAAAAACGTCAAAGTGAATGGGGATAGGAATCGAACCCACAACCTTCACAATGAGTATGAGAGCCCGCTGTCCTAACCAGTCCAGCCCTTGCCTCTTAATTGAAATTGAACTTAATTATGAAAAAATTAATGAAGAAAAATGCATTTAATATTATGTCCATATTTTGTGTAGTGAGTAGGCTAAATCATATATTATGTCATACTTTTGAAGAATTTTTAAGTCTAAGAATAAGAACTGAATGACCAGATGCCTTGTCTCATCTACCACTATTACTATGGATTAAATACTCACACTTTAGATGCCTTTTCAGGTGTTTCAAAGTCTTTGAATAAATCATCGGTGTTGGAGAGTTTGGCTTCATCTAGAAGCTGTAAAACAAGATATTGGGTTGGTTATAGTTATAACAAATTGAATCGGCAGCTACTAGTACTAGTAACTACCATACAGATAAGACACAAATACATTGAAAATACACAAAGTGACTGTAAGAATGTGAAGGAGAAGGACAGAAAACTACTATGACTATTTCCACCCACATTTTATTTACTGAAACTGATGAAGACTCCCCAGGCGGGCGGGATGTGGGAGGTCAAATAAAAGTGTCCAGATAGTAATAGGGACCCTGATGAGTCATCGCGCAGTCAGAAATTACCAATGAACATATTTGACCTAACGGGTTGGACAATTTTAGATTGCTACAGTGTTTGTAAACGTATTTTGACCAACGGCCAACCAAATGAAAGTATTTAAAATGAGCTATCCCATAATAGTATTCGCGAGAAAATCGGGTCTCGTCCACGAGATATGTTAATGTGAATATCATAATTTACGAAGCCGTATAAAAACTGTCGAGATGAAAAATTCTGACTCATAGTAAATCCAACAATATGGTCAGTTATTTAGTATGGTCAGTTATTTAGATCAACCTTTTTTCTAAAGATTTCAATCAAAGTTGAAGTTGTTATATGATGCTCAAGTACATTTTACGCGTTCACAGGACACTCACTCGAATCGGTCAAATCCCTTGGATTGCTGTCAATATCAATCAATCAAATTCGCACTGACCCAGAACCGCTTTCAGCCATTAGCTCAGTTTTGTGACGTGTACACAAAGCTGATTCACACATATTGACATTCTCTATTGTTCAAAAAATGGATGCACTGTCACGGTCAATACTAATTTATTGTCAAATTAAATTGTTAATAACTTAGCTTCTAATTGGAGTAGAAATATAATTTTATAAGTTTTACTAGCTCTACTCATCTAGATTAGGGACCCCGGTGAGTCATAGTGCAAATGCTTTGCGCAGTCGGTAATTGCCCATTAACCTGACGGGATCGAACAATGCATTCCTTTAACTCATGTTGGCTATTTTTAGATTGTTAGTGTTTGTAAACGTATTTTGACCAACGACCAATCAAATGAAAGGATTTAAAATGCACTATCCCATAATAGTATTCCCAAGAAAATCTGAGATCACGTTCTGGAGATATGGTAATGTAAATACGAAATTCAACGACGTTTTAAAAAAAAATATTTTAAAAAAAATCGAGCTGAAAATTCCGACCATTTTTATACGCAAGTGTTTTTTATGCTAGATCTACCTTTTTGTTAAAGAATCCAAGCAAATTTTAAGCTGTTTGTATACTTTAAGATGGCACAAAAACACGATCAGTCAAATCCCTGATATGCCGCCATTTTGGATTTGCTGTCAATCGCCATCATCATCAATCAAAATCGTGCTGATCCAGAACCACTTTTTCAGCAATTGGCTCAGTTTTCTGACGTGTACACAAAGCTTATATTTATATTATTATTGACATGGTCGATTGTTTCGGTTCCAAAAATGGATGCACTGTACTGTCAATGCTTATTTATTGTCAAATGAAATTGTTATAATTTATAACTTCGCTTCTAGTACTACTAGCCTAGACCTCTAATTGGCGTTGGGAGTAGAAATAAAGTTAACTTCTAGGTTTGACTAGCTTTATTCATCTAGATCATTATGGGATTGAGGTCTTGAGAAAAAAAACCCAGTGCTTCCACTTCCACTGGGGTTTGAACCGGCGACCTCTCAAAACCAAAGGTAGACTCCCCGGAGAGAAAATTCAAATCTTGAAATATGGCATATATATGAGCAACACCTATATAGATGAATAGAGCTTGTCAAACCTAGAAGAAAACTGTTTTAATTTTATTTCTACTCCAATTAAAAGTGAAGTTATTAACAATTTCATTTACAATAAATTAGTATTGACCGGACATTATTCTTTTAGCACTGAAACAATCGAGCATGTCAATATGTGTAAATGAGCTTTTTGTGTACACGTCACAAAACTGAGCCAATCGCTGAAAGCGGTTCTGGGTCAGCGCGATTTTGATTGATTGCGATTGACAGTCGTTGATAGCAAATCCAAAATGACGGCATTCACGGATTAGACCGATTCGAGTGAGGTGGCGTGTGGAGTTTAAAAAATGTACTAAGGAGCTATAGAACAACTTCAACTTCGATTGAAATCTTTAGAAAAAAGGTTGATCTAGATAAGTTGTCAGTCACAGTGGGAGAAGAAAAGTGTGTCTGAATGTATTTTATTCGACGGTTTTTATATGGTTCGTAATTACTATGTTCACCATCTTGCGAACGGGATCACAGATTTTCTTCCGAATAGTATTATGAGATAGCTTAAAATCCTTTCATTTGATTGGTCGTTGGTCAAAATCCATTCACAAACACTGTAGCAACCTAAAAATAGCTAACATGGACTTTGAACAAAGGCGTCGAAGGAATGCATTGTTCGGCCCCGTTAGGTCATATTATGTTTAATATGGGTAATTAATGACTGCGCAAAGCATGTGCGCCGTGGCCGCTACCAAAGGCGAGTGGCTTGGCCACTGCACCCACCACCACATTACAAGTACATGGCTCCCCATGAAAAAATGCCAAGGGATGAATGATGATGAGAGTAAGAAGTGTAGTGTAATAATGTAGACTCGTTCCGTAAGGATCAACGAGGAGTTAGTCATAGTCATAGTCTGTAAGCAGAAACACATTCTCCCGTGCAGACAGCTAGTGCACAGACCTAGGCTTGCAGTACCTAGTAGCAGGTAATTTACTTCTTCACCAATGCCCATGCTGGCAACTGGGGCTGGGATGCCATGCATGGTCCCGAGGAGTCTCAGTCCAGCCAGTGAGTAGGAGGAGTAGGAGGGGTTGTGGAGTAGAAATAAAATTAAAAGTTTTCTTCAAAGTTTGACTAGCTCTATTCATCTAGATAGGTGTGGCCCATATTTATGCCATATTTCAAGATTTGATTTTTTTCTTCGGGGTGTCTACTTGTGAAGTTGGATTGGGAATGTGGAAGACATTTTGTGTCTATCTTATTATTAGCTAGACTTACAATAGTAAAAGTAGATAAAATAGGGTGGTAGAGTGCATCTTAATGCAAACCCTTGACAAGTCTGCTGGAACCTGTGTCCGTGTAAAAAGTCATCATCCTGCTATTCACATTCAAATTCAAACGCACGTGTTCATCTTCCTTCCTATTCCCTCCAACTCCTAAGTCCAATTTGTTGGATAAAATGGAAGTCGGAAATCCTACATTGTCCTCTCTCAACTGAATCTCAAGAAGTGTACAGCTTGAGGCAACTATATCATACAAACAAATATTAATATCAAATAGTATTTACCTTAAACAGGGCATAGCCTGCTGCAGATTCGAACAAAACAAGCATCGTGGTGGTGTTGCTTGTATCAGGCTTCCATCAGTTAGGTACAGCACGTGTGGCGTGTGGAAAAGTGAAAATAAAAGTGTAAACCGGAAATCCAAGAAAGGAGTTTATTGTTGCGCATGCCCTAGGGGTCAAAGGTTAAGCCTAGCCTCGTGTCCTTTTAAATTTTATAATATAGACGTTAGGTAGAAGGTATGAAAAAACAAGGGAAAATGTTATAGCTTCAAATCATAGACATGTAACAGAACAAAGAACGTTTCGCGTCTCCCCTTCATCAGCAAACAAACGAACTACAAATAACACAAATGTACGATTTGCGTTTTGTGTTTTTTGTAGTTCGTTTGTTTGCTGATGAAGGGGAGACCCGAAACGTTCTTTGTTTTGATATATGTCTATGATTTGAAACTATACCATTTTCCCTTATTGTTTCATACCTTCTATTTGGATTTTTAGCTTCTGGCAACCCTCATTCCTTTTAAATTTTATATAGACTATAGACAAATACAGGTATTCTTGGTGAAGTGTCCGTAATTTCGTGTTCAGGGAACCTTAGACCTAACCTCCTTGGTTTAACCAAATATCTTCTCTTTTGGTTGCAATCTTGGTCCAATGACTTCGCCGTAGTCATTGTTTTAAAGTCAGTGGTTCGCAGCATTTTACAGTAGCACTTAGGGCATGGTGGTGATCATTGATAAGGGCTTTATATAATATTATGTCATTGTCATTCATCGATATAATCATGAGTGTTAAAAATGATCTCACAACGTCGCGATTTATCGACGACTTATATTTACTATTACCAAATCTGTCTCGGAGATCCATGCGATTATCAGAATAACGTAAATGAACAAAGACATGAGATCAACAACAACACAGATTTAAAACTACGGCCATGAATGGCCGAACAAAGATTACAACCAAAAGAGTATCTATTATTACCATATGATCTTTTAACACATTTGTCACAGAGACCCACCTGACAACGTATGTCTTATCCAAAAAGGGGCATCGTGCCCAAGGTCCGAGAATTGGGTGAAAATAAAGGGTACGTAAATTAGCGACGTTTGGACCAAAGGCATTAATCAATTAACAATATAAAAAATTACAAGCAAAACACAGATGAGAGCGGGGTTGATCAGAAAAAATATGTTATTATTATTATTATTATTATTATTATTATTATTATTATTATTATTATTATTATTATTATTATTATTATTAT
>JARFNW010002699.1:0-15508 GCA_031763155.1 Dirona albolineata | reverse complement strand
ATATGTCAAGCTATGAAGGGTGTACATGACAAATGGAAGTAAATCCAAATGACGAGGACTAACACCACTCATCACCTAACACATGGCTGGAAAGACTCTGCATTAGAAATTAAAGACGAGCAGGTGATGAGCCCACCGCGTATGTGAAATATCATCCACCCGACATGTCGCCTGTCTTGAGTTTAACTCGCTACATTTTGAACAATGTTTACATTTTCTCAGCCTGGCATTTAAGAGTCTTGTGTGAACTGTGCAAGCGTTAAGAAGATGAATTAAATGTAACATGGAAATGGCTTGATTTGGTTTCATAACAGTAACGGGAGAAAGTTGGTTTGTTTTTTTTAAAACAAAGGTTCTATTTGCCTTTGTTGAATCTCTTTTGATACATTATTAAGCATCAACTCTACCTATTCTAACGGCCAAAAGAAATTTGCTGAATACAGACATATAATCTTAATTTTTAACAATAATTTATTTATATTGGGCCTAAAATGTCTTAACATAATGTTCTCAGTGGCGCTGTTCACAAGGCAGAGTAAAATTATTATCTGTTCCCTATAGTACTACCATTAAACAGTGTAGGGACCAGCTCTGTGTCTGGCTGAGGACAGTGTACGCAAAGTAAAATAAAAACATAAATGCCATTACAGACAACCACTAAATGAATACATTCTCTAATGCACAAAGCTATCACTATCAGTAAAAGTACATGCAAATTTTTGTTTGTTTTTAAATTGACTTCTAACAAATGGGGCAAATGGGATCATAACCATGTAGCTAAAATTCACTGTTTGTGTAAATTCTGTTTTCGTATGTTTCTTAAAAGTACATAAATAGCAAGAAAATTTTATTCCACCTTTCTTTGTAGCTCGTCATCGAGACGTCTAAGCTCCACCTCCCTCTGCTCCTTCTGGAACTGCAAGAACTTACGCCGACCAGCGTCTAGCAGGTTCAGCTCTTTCAATTTGATTTCCCGATTCAAGGCCAGCAGTCTGGAATGGACAGCCAAGACACGATAAGTCAAAACAACCAAAAAAGGACTTTAGGGAAGAATTAATTAACATGGAAAAAGGAGGACAGATGGACAACCCGACCCTGATACGGAAGGCGGAGGACTGGTCCTGATGGTGAAGGCTGGTTGTGACATCTTTCTTCTCGTCTCCTCTACAACGGCCTCCGACAGGAGAATGATGATAATAATGAAGGAAGAAAATGTTTAAAAATTTAAAACTAAAAGACACAGCTATGTCAAAATAATTTAAAAACATGTTAAGCTTATCATTATTATCATTATCACCATCGTATCCTCTTTCTACTCACCATCATGTTCTCCAATAAGGAAGAAATTGTTTCAAAATTTAATGTTAAAAGAACACAACATCTATATCAATATCAATAATGTTGCGCTTAACATTATTATTATCATCATCATCATTGTATCCTCCTCTTTTTCCTCCTCATCATCCCCTCTGGTTTCATCATTTTGACTTTCCTTCCCTCCGCTTGAATTGTTATTTATCTTCCTCTATCATCACCACCATCCTTCACCTCATTAGGAGAATGATGATGATAACGATGACAAGCACAGCATTAATGGTATTAATCATCACCACCACCACCATAATCATCATCACCATCCTTCACCTCATCCTCATCATCGGGTCTGACTCACCTTTTCCTTTGTTCTCCCAGTTTCCCCTCTTCCTCTTGAATCATCACCCTCCTCCTCTCCTCAGCCTCCAGCAGAAGCTGTTGTTGCCGGTACCACTGTTCCTCCTCTTGCTGTTTCTGCATCGTTTCTTTCTTAATATCAGATGTAACTCGTCTGAAACAAGTATAGGGTTGATGACACCAAGTGTTCAAACAGGAAAATACAATGAAAATTAAACATATATATATATATGATATTGATATAAACGTTTAACAAAAAAGACACGTTTTAAGACGCACCATAACCGTATCAATGTGTCAGGCCGATCTAATGAGCTATTCTCCGTTCTGCGAGGGCCGATCTAATCGGACACATTTATTTCCCTTACACAGAAATCCTTTATAAATAGCTTTTCATTCTCCAGTAATTGGAGAGTTCAAATGACACTCTTTTATCACAAAATTAACGAAAATCAACCAAGTCTATTTTACTCAATCAATACAAAAGTTGACTGAAGCGTCTCTACTGCCATTTCAGGTCATTATTATTATTGCTGTATTTGCTATTTGATGTTACTTACTTATTATTTAGACATTCACCCCTCTAATATACCAGCCTGCCTGTAGCATTGGCCATGCATAATATGGCTAATTTGATTTTAGCTTAATTCTCAACAAAACTTATCACGACCATCATCAGCAAGTAAAGTCCTTCCGAGCCATGAGGCCCATAGAGCCGGTGCTTATCCCGGTTTCCGTAGCGTGAAGCGAACTGAGTGGCAATATGTCACCCTTCTGGATAGGACGCTGGTCTATCGCAGATTACTTCCCCAGCTGCAAGCTGGTACCCATTTTTACACCTGGGTCGAGTGAGGCAATTGGAGTATTGTTTCTTGCCCAAGAAGAACAACGAAGTGGCAGTGATAGGATTTGAACCCACAACCTTCACCATGAGAGTCCGCTGTCCTAACCACTTGGCCACCTCGTAGAGGAAGAAGCATGAAAGGAAACAATTTTTCATTATGATTATAATGATATGACGATCATACCATATATATGCATGTCATGATATGGGATGTATTGTATTGTAACACCCAAATCAATTTTAATAATTGGATAAATACATATAAGGCCACCTTATCTGATGGAGTCTAACTTGACATGCTTGTGTGGTTTAATGAATATTATTCTTATATCCTCTGGTTCGGTTCCTTTTTTCCATTATTTGGGGCTTGGGTGGCTGAAAAGTGAACACAACTCTACGGTTGGTGTTGTCAAGCAACTTTTATCGTGGCTAGGGTGTGGACAGGTGACTAACTGGGACTCAAAACCGTTGCTACAATATTTATCCATAATAATTAAAATATATTGGCTCACCTGCATGTGTGTCCTTTGATAAGACTCTTAGCCCTGCTTACCCTCGTCCTATCGAAGACGAAGGACGTTAACCTTCTTGTTCAAGCGTTGTATACATGATGCCTATCAGGCCGCATGTGGCACATTATGTGCTGAATGTTCCGTTGCACTCCCAGGGTAATTTTTTTAATGGTAAATCGCTCAAACCGCAATTATGATCGAGGATAGAAGGTGATATATGAAAGTGCCATTCATCATTATTTGATATGTTATTAGATAATATTTGTCCTACACATGTTAATCCAATGTACCTTTGATGGTTACAGAATGTTGGGAAAATATTCAGCCGTCCGGGCTACTCTTACATGGACCTGATCAAAATGGCCATGCAGAGCTCCAAGGAAGGAGAGATGACCCTCAAAGAGATTGTCACCTGGATCGAAGATCACTTCCCTTTCTTCAAACACGAGGCCAAGGAGACCTGGAAGGTAACGCTCATAGGTTGGGTTGTCATTCGGTTGTGGCGTTGGCCGTGTTTTACTTCTTAAAATATTTTATTTTTCTATGGTCGTGAATATTTCATGAAATACTTGCATGATTTGTGGATGTAAATGTGTGAATGGATATACTATGTCAGTGATGTTTAATGTTGTGTTAAACAGATTTTTGTCAACTTTTATGCATGGTGTTTCGATACCTTAGAGAGGGCATTAAGTCACGTGCTTCCCGTGCTGATTGGTCAAATGAGATCCTGAGTTTGAATCCTATCTGGAGTTACCGGTGTTGAGTCCTTGGGAAAGACTACACATTTTTCCTCACCCGTGTGAATGAGTAGATCCTGCTACAAGCAAAGATATTGTCAGAATGTTGGTATGATGAGCCTACTAGGCTGCTCTACTGTATGCTTCCTCTATGCTACGGGAGTTGAGAAGGATTGATGTTGAATAACACAGTCTGCAGGGAAGGTATATGATGACAAGTCTGTACATGTCTTTTAACTTCAAGAATGAACAGAAGTGTATGCAATCAGTAATGGGTCATTGCTCCATGGGTAAAGAAGATTTGAGACTTTATTTTTGGGTTGGTATGTTTGTTTTAGTTGCAACTTCCCTGCGTTAATCATTATTCAGCAATTTAAGACAAATGTTGGAGCTGTAACCTAGTGAATGATTTAGTGACAAAGGAGGAGGAGGGTGGTAGTGGTAGATTTGTCATCAACTCGTCACTGTCACACTTTTGATTTCCCCATAGAATTCCATCCGTCACAACCTGTCCTTACACAGTGACTTCATGAAGGCAGACGACAAGAAACACGGGTGTAAATGGAAGCTGTTTAATGATGCCAAAGTACAACACATGCTACACGGTGAGAGCTTTTGTCATAAGGTGGACGAGAATCTTAAAAAAAAATCCTGTTCTTGCCTCTCACTGGTATGGTTACCTTATCCTACTATTATTCTGTCTACTAGTACTAGACTTTCAGTGCCCGCTCCCTCTTCATTGATAAATTTTCATGCGTTTATAAAAGGGTAATGGGAGATAACTTTAGTAATGGGTGTCGATTCAACTTGTGGATTTTTCCTCTTAGTCCTGAGAAGAAAAAAAGGTGATGAGGTTGCTGGAAGCCAGGTAATAGGTCAAAATAATTGTTATGTAGTTAAAACAGGCTTGTATAAATGACAATAAACCGTAATAAACCGGGGGGAGGGGAAGGGGGGGAGGCAAGAGACGCACTTTCCCTTCATTTCACTTTTTTATCTTCATTGTATGAAACGTTTATTGCTGTATAATATTGTCATTTATAGAAGCCTGTTATGACTACATACATACCAATTATTTTTGCGTTAATTCTGATTGGCCTGGTGTGGTTTAAATTGTTAGGGTTTGGTTGATTTTTATCCTGTATATTATTATTGTTTTGTTAAGGGTTTTTGTGTGTTTTTTTTTCATAATGATATGTTATTATTTATAATTTAGAAGAGACTAGGATCTAAACTAGAGCTGGGTCAGATCACCAATTCAGTTTGCCGCTTGCAACTCCCGAAGAGGAGAGGAAAATCGCAAGTCTTTCCTTCAAGTCACAAGCCTGACTTGCTCCAATTCACTTACAGTTCATGAGTTGAAGCAAGACTGAATTGAATTGCTATATTATCAAGGCTGATTTAATCATAAACAACAATTTATACATAATGAAATGTATTGGCTCGCCAGTGCTTGTGTCATACTACGGTAAGACATTTTGCCCTGCTTACCTCGTCCTATGGGAGGTCCCCTCGGTCTTAAGAAACATTGTCCCTGTCCGAAAGATTGTATTTGCGCCTAGCCAGGCTGCGTGTGACGTGTTGAGTGTTCCATTGCTTTCCTGGGGCAAGTGGGCTACTGTAAGCGCTTAGAGCATTGTGATGATCGTGAATAAGCGCTTTATAAATATGTATATATATATATGTACATCATTATTAGTAGTATTATTGTCATTGCCATCATCATGCTTATTGCCATTATTATTATTATTATTGTTATTATAGACCTTGAACTTACAAGTCATTTTGTCTTTCAATTTGTCTGTGCCACAGTACCTGCACCCCATGAAATGACCAGTGTCCAGTGGGCGTATTTGAAGAAGGTCAAGAGAAATGGTAAGTGTTGTGGGTCTGTGTGTGTGAGAGAGTGTGTCTGTGTGCGTGTGTGAGAGAGATTGATTCTATGACTGTGCGTGAGAGAGTGGGTTTGTGCGAGAGTGGGTCTGTGTGTGTGTTTGTGTGAGAATCGGTCTGTGTGTGGTGAGAGAGTGAAAGATCTTTTTCTTTGCCATTAATTTGTTGTACATAATGTTATAGAAATGAATTATGGTTGGCAAAGATTATGGTAGCAATGAGTAAAGGGTAATCTTATTTAATACAGAATAAGACAGTGGAGGGGTTAGGTTGTGGAATATCTCATGACATTGTCAGTAGGACAAGATCGTTAGAAGATTTTCCCCAGCAACTTGACCTTGCTATTCGTGAAGTACCAGATAAAAGTGATGAGATTCATTATTCACCATTGGAAAGTTGTTTGCCACGGTACATTTTACTCACAATAGACCAATCTCTGGGAAATGGAAAACCCAAGCAGATATATTTTTTTTCTCCTATTAATTTCTCTCTCTCTCTCTTTCCTCCTCCCCCCCACCCCCTCTTTCCCAGCACCCCAACCCATCCTACCCAAAGTGAATGCCTATGCCCTGGTCCCCATCCACAACTTGGCCAACCCGGTGGTAGACAACCCGCCGCAACAGCAGCAGCATCTCCCACTGCCACCGCCGTCACAAAGGAAGCCCATCCACATCTTGCCCAAGCAACCGGGCGACATGTTGGCACTGATTCAGCAACAGGAAGAAGAACTCCAGCACCACCAGCAGCACCAATCCCACAGACCTCCATCTCAACAACACCAGGTCATCCAACACCTCCTCCAGAAAGGGCCCCAAAGTAAAACGGGAGCTGGAATTATCAGGGAAGCCTTTGATGCCTCCTCAGACATGGCTGCCAACAATCTCGGAATCTATTCGTCTGACAGTAATTCCAGCATGAGTTTTCAATCCTGCAACAGTTCGGACGTGTCATATGGCCAGACTGGCATTTCTTGCCCATTCAATGTCGCCGAACTCGAGACTCAAAGCCAAGACTCAACTGGATTTTCGTACCTGGTTGAAAATTGTAGTTTGAAAGGGTCCTCAGAACCGGAAGTCTCGCTCTCACAGTCTTCCTGTGTGTCCAGCAATCAATTATTCCCGATGTCTTCTGTGGTCGAAATCCAAGAAAAGGAAGGCGCCAACCCCAGGGAGAAGAAAATTGTTTTCGTTTTGCAGGACGCGGAAAAAGAGAAGCAGAAACACCAGCGGAGACAGTCTATGGCAAGGCAGGGCAGCAATGACACAAGGCTTTCCGGTAACAACAGCCTGGGTAAGGTTTGTGATAAACCCGCCACTGACCATAAAACTTCATGTTTTGGAAAGAAGAAATGGAAGGAAGGGCCAAAGAGCCGTCATCACAGAGGGCCCGTATTGAACTTGCAGTCTGTGTTGGAGGACCAGAATGCCTCAGACACAATTGGTCGATTGTTGCAGGAAGAAGACGAGGGAAAAGGGCTGGAGTGTGACAACAGTCAAGAAATCAGTAATTTTACTCAGGTCAAAATTTGCTCCAGAGCGGACATACGCCACCTGAATCACCACATGCAGAAGGCATTTCAGGAGCAAGGTTTCAACTCTTGTCGGTCAACCCCGGAACTAAAAAGCTTGAGTGTTGTGCAAGAAAATAGTTTTGCTGAAAGATTACATTCGGCGAAGCACACAAACAACGCGGTCTCCAAGCTGCTGCCTGCTTCCAGTAAGAAGAGAGTTGGCAGCAGGGAGAGGATGACCATCATCAAGAGCAAAAACCAATCGAGTGACAGCTTTGATTCCTCTTTAAATAGAACAGCAGATTCTTACTCATCAAATTTGTCTTTCAAAAGTGGAACGTCAAGAGAAGACAACTCTCAGAGTGCCATGCCATCAGCAAGTCAGCTGGTATTTCGACGTTTATCTTCCGGTGATCAAAGCTCATTATCGTCTTCGTTTTCTTCTCTGTCGTCGTCATGCAGCAGCCCATTTTCGTCAGACATGGTCAAAGTGGGGTCTGAAAGAGATGTCGGTGCCTGTAGACGGGTGGGGAATCCGTCTTCACGCTCCAAGTCACGACGGAAACAAGTCCACGTCCCTCGGACCACAGAGGTCTCGCCCTTAAGGAAATCTTTCTCTAGCACTAAACACATCCAGTGGGCAACAGCAGCAGGCCAAGATCAAAATTCAAGTTTCACCCGTGAGTCTCCAAAAATGCAGATTGAGACGGAGATATTCCCAATCAAACCGGATCGTTCCATGTCACTGTTGACTGAAATCCAGCAGCCATCTTTGGACGTCCTCCAACACAAACCGTTGGAGCTCAGTCTTCCTCTCACCCCAGTCAAGGAGAATTCTCTCCTGAATTATTCCCCACAAATTTTGGATGTGTTCCAGCCCAATGTTCAGGTCCAATCAATGGACAGTGACAAGGATATTGAAAGCATATTCTGTTCAGGGTCTCCAATCAAAGACACCAGGAGGGGGAAATGCCTTGTTTCTGAAAACGCCTTGGATATGAATATGTTTTCACCCGTTTTTGAAACTCCGCCCAAACTACATTTTCTTTCAACTTTCTCCACCAGAGAGGCCGACATGTCTGCCAATAAGATATCCAGCTGTGATGATAAATTTTACAATGACCGAGGTAACAGAATCTCAGAACTGTCCGATCACAATAGCAAACGTGAACACCACTATCCGAACCCTGTTGATAATCTCCTTGAGGGCGAGTCTGACCCTTATTCCCGTGCCGATGGTGGTGGTAGTGGTAATGGTGTACTCAACACCTCACTGAAGAGGGTTTGTCGTGGCGAGAATCGAGGCTACGGTTTCCTAGATTTGTCCATGTCTCTGTCAGACGAGTCTAGTTTAACCACCAGGAGCTCGACGTTTTTAACGTCCAATAATCTCACGTCCATGGACACTCCACCTTGTGGGACCAGCCTGCGTCCCTCCTCGTCATCAAGGCCTGTTGGTATGAGTTGTCTGGACGTAAAGGCAGCCAACAACTCTGCCGCCAGCAACAATACGTCCACAGGCAGCAAACCCACGCTGGTTTCCCTGCCTCATCAACGTCAGCATCACTACCATCAGCAGCTACCGCTACCCTCCATAACCGAACAGCCATGTTTTCTCTCATCCCTAACTCCGCCCGTCCCGCCGGCTGATTTGTCCACGCTGGACGTCCCCTCCCATCTGACACCCCCCTGTGGCAACACCCCCCTGTTCATGTCCACCCCAACCCACCACCTGTACCCGTCATCGGCCAATCACATGCCAGACTTCATACCGTTCCCAGACAACCTTTCTGGTATGCTGGATGCCGGCGTCCTTGAGAACCTCGACTCGTACCTAAACAGCCTTCCAGGTCATCCCGATGGCCTGGGATTAGGGACTATCTTTCCCAGCCTCCATCACTCTCCCTGTTCCTGACGACACGGGCCGTTAGGATGATATATACAACGAGTGAAGTCAGAATCTCATAAAAAATATAATTCTTTCGGGCTGATGTGAATTTTTTAAATTGATTATTTTTCATTCATGTATCTATATTGTTGTCAATTCCTTTTTTTTTTGTTGTAATTATCTTTTAAAAATTTTGTAGTGGGTTGTGGTAGTGGCCTTTGATAATGTCACAGTCAAACTCTTAAAAAAAGGATTTCTATGAAGGTATGCCAGATTATCAGTCGTGGTGATCTGCTTTAAGTGTGGGTGTGAAAGGTTTATAACGGCGTTGTCTGTGTTGTGTGGTGGCCTAGTGGTTAGGACAGCGGCCTCTCATGTGCGAAGGTCTTTTCGTCGAATCCTATTCCAGTCACTTTGTTGTTTTTCTTAAGAAACTTGACTCCAATTGCCTCACTCGACCCGGGTGTAAAAACGGGTACAAGTACAAGCTTGCAGCTGGGGAAGTAACTTGCAATGGAACCAGCATCCAATCTAGAACTAGAAGGGTGACGTATTGTCACTCTGTCCGCTTTACGCTACGAAAACCTTATTATGCACCGGCTGTATATATGCCTGAAGACTCGAAATAATTTTTTTTGTCTGTGATGACAGGCAGGCAGGACTAGGCGTGGGATATCACCAGTCCATTTATCTGTTACAGTGATTTCTGGTTCATATCAATGTTACACCATTAAAGGTGTTTTGTAGTTAGGTGGGGCTGATCACCTGCTTGCCTTCTATTCTTGGATCATGGATGATGATGATAGCAGGGTTGTATTATTTTATGCATATTCGGGCCTCTTGCTTTTGGTGAAGTTGAGAGTGTGAGTTATACCATTCATGGCTAGACATTTGGCTGGTCATTCTCCATTACAGTTGCTTTCACAACAAAAAAAGATTCAAACAGAAATGTATGTCAAAGGTAGATTGTGTGAGTAAGAAGAGTAAAAATCATTTGGGATAAGACTACTCTCTGGTCAAATTTTATTTACAACCGTCGTAACTTATCAGTTTCACTTTGATGTGATGTTTCATTTGACAGTTACCTCCGTTGGTTTTTTTCGTGGGCAAAAAACGTTACTCCCAATTGCCTCACTTGACCCAGGTGTAGAAATGGGTACCAGCTTGCAGCTGGGGATGTAATCTGCGCTGGACCAGCGTCCTACGTCCTATTCAGAAGGGTGACATATTGTCACTCTGTCCACCTCACACTTGCGCTACGGAAACTGGGACAAACACCGGCTCTATGGAATGAGCCTCAAGGCTCTTACTCTTAAGGAACTTACTTCCCTTGGATTCTTTGTGTGTGTAGTAGATATAAAACATAATTTTGTTACATCTTGACGTGAATCCAGATAATATTATAATTAAAATAAGATAATTAAAATTATTTTGTAGTTTTGGGCTGGTAGCAACCTTCACCTCTGGTCCTTGACCTTGATTGCAAGCAAGCAGTCTGCATTTTGTTGTTGGTGCCATTCCTGATGTGATTCTCATGAGAACGGTTTACATTATAGGCAGCAGCATCGTCATCCAGTGTTTTATACCATACCCCCAGCACCACCACTGTCGTCACTTTGTGCCTGTTTCACAAAAATAATACAATTATGACCAACCATCTCGGGGGTGGGGGGGGGGGCATAAATTATTTTTTTGAAATTGTTATTATTATTTTTATTATTATAAAAGAATTCTTTATTTTGATCTTTTTTATGTGAGGGAAAAAAAATAACCTCACCAAAAGTGTAAATATTGAAGAATTGTACAAACATGTTGGTTGGATGCATAATGATTGTGGCTCCTGCTGTCTTTACTTATTACAACTACTACGACGATGACTACCTACTACCATTCACTTTTATTGCCTATGTTGCGGCGCTGCATTGCGACTAATGCTTGGGTTATTTCGGTCTCATTCTGATTATATACCCTAAAAACAAAGTGCCCTTGTGGTAAAATTTAAAAAAATATAAGTCAATTTTATATATCTTTTCTTTTTTTAAATTTGTTACCACAATTGACGGTTTGAGTTGCCGTCGACAAGAGCAGGTCTGTTGATCACAATTGCAATCTTGTTGGTCACATAATTTTTTCACTTTTGATAAACGTTGACAACCCAATGATGATGTTGATGATTCCAGTACTTATATTTACCTGTCTATCTCTATGCAGCAAGGCTCACCTTTACCATTCCATGAATTTTGTGGATTGTTATTGTTATTTTGTTGTTGTTCCAAGTTATACAATACAATAATTAGTTTAACATGTCAATTTAATTGATGGATTGTTGTTGAGTCTAATGATAATAATGATATATTAGCAAGCAGCAAAAATAATGGCAGCCTTGTTGATGAAATATTGTTTTTTATTAATATAATCTGTTGAAGCATATTAATATAATTGCCATAATTTTTTTCTATTGTTAGATTTGCTTGTCATGATGTTATTGACTGATATTCCTTGTCATCATTTCATTATCATTACCATCATCATCACTGTCATAGTCATCATCATCACCATTATCATCACTGTGTCATAGTCATCATCATCACCATTATCATCATTTCATTATCATTACCATCATCATCACTGTCATAGTCATCATCATCACCATCATCATCACTGTCATAGTCATCATCATCACCATTATCATCATTTCATTATCATTACCATCATCATCACTATCATAGTCATCATCATCACCGTTATCATTTCATTATGATTACCATCATCATCACTATCATAGTAATGATCACCACCATTATCATCATTTCATTATCATTACCATCATCATCACTATTATCATCATCATCACCGTTATCATCATTTCATTATCATTACCATCATCATCATCACTGTCATAGTCATCATCATCATCATTTCATTATCATTACCATCATCATCACTATCATAGTCATCATCACCACCGTTATCATCATTTCATTATCATTACCATCATCATCATCATCATTATCATCACCACCACCACCATCATCAGCTATTGTAATTCCTTTTTGTTGACTGTTTGAGTTTGTATTGTAAGCCTTCCTCATCTCTTTCCCCTGGACCCACTCCTCACTCTCACTCAGTCGCTAGACCATGCCACTGCCAGTGGTTTTGACATATATCTGTGTCAGATACCTACATCTGAATCTGTCCACCTTCTTTGTATAAATTATTCCCCTTATTTGTTGACATGAACAAACAAAAAAGGTGGTGAGGCTGCCGGAAGCCAGGCAAAAAATAAAATAATTGATATGTAATTATATAGCATTCTTCTATCTATAAATGACAATAATCAGTAATAAACGTTTCGGGGTTCCCCTTTGTCAATATACAAAATATGACAATTATATAAAAAGTGAAATGAAGGGAGAAGTGCGTCTCCCTAGCTTTTTTTTTTTCCTCTTCTCCATTCTGACAATCGTCTGCCTTTCCCGGTGATACCCAGTCAGTGTTCATAGTCAGTGGTGTGTTTGGCCGTGTTGTGTGTTGTAAGTATTATTCTAATACATATATATACATACTACTTAAAGTTGAAGTTAAAAATCCAGACAGGTTAATGATTTTACTAAAAAGACAAGTTTTGTCAATCTCATCCTATGGCCTACCCGTGATTTTAACTAACAAGTGGTATAATTATAATAATGCACAGCAGCTGTAAAACAGTCAGAATGGGGCATTAGGTTATCTCCCTCGACAATGGATAATCCAAAATGATTAGGAAGGGCCCGTCCCAAAAATTCGGATTAATTTTAAGTGCTTGAACGTTCCAGAGTGTATGTCAATCGAATATGGAAATCTGGTCTTCTTAGGGGGCGAGTGGCCTAGTGGTTAGGACAGCGGACTCTACTGGCGAAGGTCGTGGGTTCGAATCCTATCACTGCCACTTCGTTGTTTTTCTTGGGCAAGAAACTTTACTCCAACTGACTCACTCGACTCAGGTGTAAAAATGGGTACCACCTTAATACTGGGGAGGTATGCGGTAGACCAGCATCCTATCCAGAAGGGTGGCGTATTGTCACTCACTCAGTCCGCTACACGCTACGGAAACCGGGATAAGCACAGGCTCTTTGGGCCTCAAGGCTTGAAAGGACTTTACTTCTAGGGGCAAAACATGATGATTTTGACCACGTAGATATTTTATTTTGGTCAGATTTTTATTTAGGATAGATTAGTGACTGCACATTATTCTGAAAGTAAGTGAAAGAAAAACGCATTTTGCAAAGTCGGACACTGACGATATAATTATAATTATAATAATAATATATGTTGAGGCTTGATTTTGTTGTCATCCCTGAGTGGCTTGAGGCAGCACTGAGGATGGTGGATGCTATTATTTTATCATTTCATTTTAGTTTTAGATGTCAATTTTGTTCTTTTTCCTTGGATGATACATTGGTCAATTCCTTGGTTGGTGGTAAGCATAGAATGTCTGACTACGGTGGTAACAACAGTAAGATTAACATTCAGGATGGTGGATGCCGTTTGATTTATTTTAATTTTTGTTATTTGTTGATATTAGGAAATATATTGACTACTACTACTACTACTACTAGAAACATCCATATTTTGTGTGTGTTCGCGAACTAAAATAGTAGAGAAATGTTCAACGATGTGTCAACATACTAAAAGAGAAGACCTGATTATGTTCATTATATTATTGACATTGTAAATTTAATTCAATTATTTGTTTTTCCTGATGGAATGTGATGTAAAAATAGATAGTGCTCAGAAAATTAAAAAAACATTTATTATAGCGTATATATTGTTGTGAGGAAGAAATGTGACTTGATGGTGTAGTAAGCCAATCACTGGACTGATGTTTTTGCTTTCGTAGTTCTGATACATCCAGGAAATCGAATTGGTCTTAGAAAATATCAACCTATGGTTGTAGTACACCATTATTAGTATTAGTCTACTCTTACTCTTTAACTTTAAATGAATTCTAATTATAATGATGTATTGGGTGATTTAATGTCAATGGCTTGATGACCCCTTCGGGGCTGAACATCGTGTCAAGACATAGGACTAGGAGGTTATCTTGGATGTTTCTTATTCTTAAATTCAGAAATGACACCACCCAATTAATTTGGTCTGGTGACGAAAATACTATGATTATATTATATTATTTTCTTGTCAAATACCATTTGTCTTCAATGCCATTTGTCTTCAATGCCATTTGTCTTCAATGCCATTTGTCTTCAATGCCTTTCTTTTATCAAATTTTATTTGTGTTCATTCATGTGTGATTTTGATTTTAATCTCAATTGATACCACCAACAAAACGTGTTCAATTTCAATACATGGGTAATTCTACTCTACCCTAATAACGCTGAATTATTCTGTAAACTGTAAATAGATGACCTGTAACTGTAATAGTTTCTACGACCAAGAAGTACTTTTTTACAAGGACCAAACTTTTTTTTATATTTGCTACCCTTGAACTTGAAGCCTTTTTTTGATACAACTGAATAAAACATCATTAAGATTGTATATTTGCTATTGGTATTGTTATATTCATTGTTGTCATTGCAATTTTTTATCTTCAATTCTTTTGGGTTATTTATTCTAGAATTATACTGTATAGGCCTATATATATTGCTTTTTTCAGGTTCTTTTTTTGTTTGTTGTGATTTCTACCTCTCATCAATTCATCTGACCTTCTCCCTTCTCATTTACCCGACCCCACGCCTCGTTCTAGAGGAATTGGCCCTCACGCTTTTGTCTTGTTTTGTTAGTTTTAGTATTATTGACACTTTCTGTCACGTGACGACGAAGGCCTTTGGCCGAAATATCGCTTGTTTTGTCTTTTCTTGTCTCTAAAAAGCCTCCGACGTATTCAGCGAGTCTCCTTATATGTTTCACTTGGTGAAATCCATATTATTATTTTCCAATCGCGCCACGTGGGCATTGGCATTGACGGAAACAGGAAAGTAGATTAAATGCTTTTCATAAAAAAGAGTTCAGAAGTGTTGTAGCCGCTGAAGTTTCAATGAAATCCTTGTACGAAAAGTGCAAAGAAATAATATCTGAACCCAGATACTGACTGGAAGCAAGGAGAAGACTTTCGTCACATTTTGAGAATTGAGAAGGAACCCAGAAGTTCCTTCCACTTCTAGTTCCAGCAAACAAAGAAATTACATTCTATTTCACAGGTGATATTCTATTTCACAGATGATATTCTATTTCACAGATGATATTCTATTTCACAGATGACATTCTATTTCACAGATGATATTCTATTTCACAGATGATATCCTATTTCACAGATGACATTCTATTTCACAGATGATATTCTATTTCACAGATGATATTCTATTTCACAGATGAAATTCTATTTCACAGATGATATTCTATTTCACAGATGATATTCTATTTCACAGATGACATTCTATTTCACAGATGATA
>JARFNW010002588.1:0-15516 GCA_031763155.1 Dirona albolineata | reverse complement strand
GGGGGCTGTACCGTGAAGGCATTTAAAAACTGTTAGCACCATTTTGTAGTCAATGCGATATTTTACTGGCAGCCAGTAGGTGAGCACGGTCATCCACAGGCGTCTTGGCTGGAATGCATTCAATCTTTTTGGATCTTCCAAAGACACATTTTCCAGCTTTCTTCATAAAAAAAGTAGTAAAACAAAAACAAACAAAAATCGTTTTTAATATTGAGGCTGTTGTTTCAGTATTTTCTTGCGTGTTTGGACATTTGGTTCGCACGCTCGGCCGATAGGCGATAGGCCGGTGGTGCCAGACTACCGTCCGCGGGATTACGGCTGAACGCCTCTAAGCCAGATTTTGTTTTTTAACTCATTCAAATCAAACAGGCTCTGTCATAGCTGCCATCACCTTCTCGTTTTCAAAACAGCAATAGTATAGGCTCCTTTTCTCTTCTCGTTCTAATCCAACTGAGGGACAAAAAAAAAAAGTTGATCTAAAGCTCTTTTTGACAGTAAGTCCTCGAGGCACATAGAGCCAGTGCTTATCCCGGTTTTCGTACAGTGAAGGGACAGAGTAACAATCTGTCACTGTCACCCTTCGGGACAGGACGCTGGTCTATATCGCAGAATACTTTCCCAGCTGTAAATTGTACTAATGCAAGGTGTCCAGCAAAAGTTCAGACTCAAATTTCCTACCTGGGATGCAAAAATCCAACCTAGCAAATTGAATGGATTTTGACCCGTTGTTACTCACCACCCACTGTTTATTATCATGTCAAGATACATGGAAATATATCTTGTTTCGATCACTTAACATAATACTTAATATTATATGTTTCAATTCTCCGGTTTCCTACCACAGATGGGAGTTTTCTACTGTGAGTGGGAGTTTCCAACCGCAGTTAAGAATTTCCTACCATAGAGTGAAATTTCCTACCACAGGGTGTGGATTTCCGACCTAACCATGAAATTTCCTACCAATTTCCGACCTTGCTGGACACCCTGTAATGGTATTGGTATCCAGTCTCCATTTCTACACATGGGTCGAGTGAGGCAATAGCAGTAAAGTTTCTTGCCCAAGAAAACCAACAAGGTGACGGACTGGGATAGGATTTGAACCCACGACCTTCGTCATAAGCCAGTTATTGTACCTCATTTTGGACAGTGTGAGGCTATAAAGGCAATATCACCTGTTTACAGACCACCATCCGAAACAAGAGTTGTGGGAAAGAGCTTTGAGAATTCTGAATGGTCCCAGAATTCATATTCATGACCGCCTCGTTAAAATTAAAAAGCAACTGTGTTAACTAACTGCCATCTCAGTGAATCTCAGGGACACCCCCGCCCTCGTGGGGAAAAAGTTTTCAAATTTCTGTGATGCGATTTGTAACAGTAACTTCTTTGATACGTAATCATAATTTTGATTGTGAATTTGAAGATGAGCAAAGTTGGTGTTTAAAAAAACCAGCACAAAACAGTTATGTTTGACATTGCAAAACTTTAATTGAAAATGGACAGGAATAAATAAATATTACAAATCTTGAATGATAACAAATCGGTGTGTCCAAATTGAACATCATGTCCAAATTGAACAGTGTGTCCAAATTAAACAGCGTGTCCAAATTGAACTGTAATAAAAAAAAAAAGGCAAATAAATTTTTGGCATGATAAAAGTAAAAGTTCACAAAGATCACATGTGAATAGAAGAGATGAAACATATATTCTAAAGAAGCTGTTTCATAAAAAGATAAAAGATAAAGATAAGGTTATAGTCTGTATCCCTATACCACATACTTTTGAACATCACATAAACTACGGCCACTTCAGAAGCATTCTTACACCTATACTAATACTATCTTATCTACTATGACCAGTTTGTCTAAACATTTATCACGGTTATTATTAGTTTAACAAATGCCAATCTGGAATATAGATATCATTTAAAAAAAATATATATATACATGATATTTTTTCAATTTTACCCGCCCAAGAGTAATATCCTTCACACCTGAGTTGAGTGAGGAAAAAATGTGGCGAGTCTTTCCGAAGGGCTTAAAACATCAGTAGCTTCAGCCAGGCTTTGAACCTCGGGTCTCACAATCTTGAGCCCAGCAACCCAATCACATGGCCACTGACGCTACTACTGTCCATATCTTCATATCAATAATTTGTTGGTTTTGTTTGTCACAAAATACAATTATTATTAGTCATTGCAGTTTTTAAAATTCAAACAAAAAAAAACAGAAGAAAGAACAGTTCTATTTTTTAAATTTTTAGGCAGACCCCACCCCCTTGGTCCATGCCAATAACTGAGCTGTCTTCGTAAATAATTTAATTACGATACTTAAAGATGTATAATGTATGTTTGTTTGCTACCTGTTCCCTTTAAAACTGTATTGCCCTCTGTGTCTGATTGAGGACAGTGTACAAGGCAGAAGGCATTGATGCGCAGACCCAGGTACAAATGTATCCAGGTTAAGTGCAAGTCTGTGCCCCACTAGTACTCATGGCCTGATACAGAGCTGGAAAATCTATAAATCAAGATTTTTAAGGCAAGCAGGGGATTAGCCCACTGTGCCAACAAACCTTGTTTGGTACAAGAAGCAATACACTGTTCAATATTACTCATATCTGGACCAGACAACATGATTTTGTAGCCTCAGCAGTTCACCCAACAGCTATAGAAACTGGACATTTTACCAAGGAGGCAGTTCATATTAATAATGCCAATGATAAATAAGCCTCACAACCTTTAAGAATACTAATCAATTATCAGTCAACAAAATCGGGTCACTAGCATGCTGTTCAAACTAATACTAATATCCGTCCTCGGATAAAAACGAGGCAGACAGATCCAAAATCATACCACTTGCTTTCACCTTCCCCACCCCCTCCCATTTCTCCATCCAAAGTCGGGAAACCAAATCGGATTCGGCCAAGGTCAAACCTCGACACGAGAACACTAGCTTCGTCAAAGGGTATTTGGATCGAAGCTTGAACTTGACAGCATCCAGAAACTCGTCGCTAAGGGGCGACCGAATGCTGCATCCACGAGCCATGACGGTTTGCAAGTTGCTTTTTTCACTAGCGCTGATTGAGAGAAGTTTTTGGAATGACGTGTTGTCAACATGTCTGTTCAGGGAGATGGTTAGCTGGCAAAGGCTTGGGATCAGAATGGGCAACCTGAAATTATGAAGGAAATGAAGATGTTATTTATCATTAATATATCATTTCGGGTTTATAGTTAGAAGTTTCTTATCTCTTGTCTTGTTACAATCAGTCTTTAATCTTCAATCTGAGTTCAATCTCATTTAGCAACAATTAATGGATATGGATGAGTCAAAAACGGTCCACAAATTATAAATGGATTTTTTAAATTACACATATGGATGTGGCTAAGTCAATCGCCTTTGGTTCGAGAGATCGAGGGTTCAAACCCCGGTGGAAGCACTGGTTTTTTTTTCAAGACCTCGACTCCATATTGCTGCGCTGCTCTACGGCTTACGCCTGGGTTATTCCGGTCTACCCTCGGAATAGGCCCAAAAGACAAATTTCCCCCTGGGATGAATAAAGGGAGTAATATTTTTTTTTAAATTTTTTAAATTCTAAAATTGTTATAATATAATCTATATGAATATATGTAAAAACAAAACTTATGTGAAGGCTTCGATCGATTTGTTTTCTTACTTTTGTTTTTAAAAACATGTATAATATATGTGTCAGTTGCTGGCAGTCTGAAATTAAAGTTTTGTTTTCACAGTGAACTCTTCACTACATGAAATTAAAGCTGCCCCTCGACTTTTATTGCATCAACCGGACAATGGTACTCTACAAAACTATTGTGATTATATCTCGACAAACCAGAAAAAAAGTTAACAAAACGAATCCCTGGAACCTTACACACCACATAAAAAAAAGTTAAAATATGAGAGAAAGAGAAAAAAACCCAAAACAGCAGCATTTATACAGCTCACAATGCTCGCATGCTGTAGGCCCTATGACTTGTCATGATTCATTTATGGCATACCTGTTTACTACCAGCACATCCTCTTTACTCAAACGACATCCAGCCAATGAGAGAACCTTGAGGCAACCTTCGTTGGTTGTGATTGGCTGGAGCATGGTGTCCAGGCCAGGGTCAAGGTCATTTTCAGAAAAGCTATGAGAAAGGTCAAGGCTTTTAAGTTTAAGGCCAGTTGAGTTTGTGTGCAGGGAGCGGATGACTGAGTGAATCACTTTTTTTGAGAATTGGTTTTCTGACAAGGTCAATGTATGGAGGGAGCAATCTGTGAAAGATGAATTAATAACAGTTAAAAGTTTCCAAAGGTTGTTTAATTTAATTTTTGTAAGACAGAACTATTGAATTGAATACATTTTGTAAGCGAGTAGAAAAAAATATATGAGAGATGAAAAGAAAAAGAGAAAGAAGGGACACAAGAATTAGCTCAATTGACAGTGAGCCGGTCTGTTGTTGTTGGCAAGGCCGTGATGTTGTGGCAGGCATGGGTTCCAGCTGGTTGCTGGCTAAATCTACGTCTTCATTCCTGAACCATCAAATTGCCAGTTTGGTGCTTAGCCAGATAGCTTTGGCACGTCTTTATACACATATAGATGCCCTATGCAAGTGGTTGAACATAGGGCTATCTCTATCAATTCGTTATATCATTTCTAGTAGAGAAGAGTAAAAATAAATAAATTCAAATTCAAACAAATTCCTTTTTTCCCTTCCATTTAGCTAATCTAGGAGGCGCGGTGGCCGAGAGGTTAAGACATTGCACTCACCACACAGATGGCGGGGGTTGGAGTCTGGCTTTCGCATTGCATTTTCTCCTTGGCCAAGAAAACAAACTCCTATTGGCTACATTACGATGCTGCAATGTGGCTGACGCCTTAGTTATTTCTGTCTTTCAAAAAATAAACCCTAAAGACAAATTGAAGGCAATTTCATTTATTTATTTTATTCTTCTTCTTTATCGAGTCCCTTTATACCGCAATAAACAGTGTAGGGGCCAGCCATATGTCAAGCTCTGAAGGGTGCACATGACAAATGGAAGTTCCAAATGTCAATGAGGACTAACACCACACTCATCACCTAACACATGGCTAGAAAGACTGCATCAGGAATGAAAGACAAGCAGGCGATGAGCCCACTGCGTATCTATTTTATCATTTACTTTATTTATCTATTCATCTACTCACCATTGAATGTTTTCAGCAACCCAGGTGAGAAGAAATCAGAGGTAAGGTAGCAGGCTGCAAGTCTCAAGGTGGAGAGATTGTGTAAGCTCTTCAACAGAAGTTTTATAGATGACTCCGCCTTATCCGTCAAGCAGTTGTAGCTGAGAGACAGTTCAGTCAATGACTGTAAGCCCGAACCACTTTGTACAAATGAAGCTAGATACTCTAAACCCTCTGTTGAAAGTTCGTTAGAATCGAGGCTGAGAGTTTTGAGATTAGGCAGACTCGCTAAGAGTTTCATAAGAGACAACACACCAGAATCAGACAGTCGATTACCGCTAAGTACAAGTTCTACCAAAGTTCGTTCCCCGTCCAACGCTTGGAATACTGGCAATAACGGACTCAGACCAAGACTCAAGTCACTCAAATCTAACCTATTTCTTATTCCACCTATATTTTGAAGTAACGATTTGACGTTGGCCCTGGGTTCCTCGTAAAATGTCTGGCACGCTTTCTCGTAACGCTCTCCAGCTGACTGTTTGTTCCAAGCGCGCACGTCGGCGTGGAGTTCTGTCATAGCACTCAAAACAGATCCAACAGGATCCGCAGGGCCTAAAATGATTCCATCTGGCGTTTTCAAAGTGAGGACGGGGTAGACGAAAAATGAACTGAAGTAGCGTTCTGCAACCTGCTGTGCTAACCAGGCCATTGTTTTGTTTTCGTCTTTGTCAAACACCGGTACAAGTAAAGTTTTCCCCTCTATATGGACTTTAACACTAAATTTGACCTTTTGAGTTACAGGCTGATTTTCATTAACGTGACTTTTCGATGAGTTTCTTTCCTCTTGGATGGAACTCTTATTGATATGAGAATTATTTTTCTGCTTTGCAGGGAAATTTAGATGTAACGACGACATTGTCTGATTTTCCTTCAAAGAACTGACAGAGGAGGAGTGACTAGATTTTGAAAGGTTGGTCATCCGATGCTCTTTTGTCCTCGGTTCATCCACAGATGGCGAAGAAGATGAAACTTGGCTATCTTGATATGAAGATGATGATGCTACAGAAGTTTCATAGCCTTTGGTAAGATTGCTATTTATAGTGGGATCACCGGTGGTAATGAAACTGTCATATAGTAAATCAGATGAAACTAACAGATCGTCATCATCAGAATCCCAAAACTCTACACTTTGTTTGTCAGTTGATTGTTTCGTTTCGGTTGTCATTTTTGGATATAGATCGCCAGAATCCGTCATCCTTTTAGAATCCACACTAGCTGAAGTTTGTTTTATGATTTCAACAGGCTGGCAATCATCCTCACTATCGCTATCCAACCCAAACATTTCGTCTAACAAGTTCGTAGACTTTTTTGAAAAGGACGAAGTACCTGTAGACTGCATCGTTGTCCCATGCGATGTCGTCGTAGAGTTCAGAGAAAACGTGGACGAACTCATAGCCGACATAGATGTTGCAGAATGTCGAGGAAAGGAAGATGTACCATAGCGAACCCTTTTAGCGTTTGTCGTAGTTTTCGTGGATTTGGATCTTACTCCGTTGCTCGACAACATCTTGTTGACATCGTAGCCACGTTTTATACCTTTTGGTTGTTGGCCAATATCGTTGACCAACCAATCATCCCCAACATCCACATCTCTTTCCATGTAAGGGATTCTTTTCCTTTCCCCGAGAAGTTCTTCATCAGTGTCGCCATTCTCCTCCTCTTCCTCCTCCTCCACTCGCGATTGAGCTGAACCCCTGACAGACTGCATCACTTTACGGTAGGTTTCAGTCGCGTTGTTCCACATACTGGTATCGACATTGCTTGGCAACGATGAATGGAGTGACGAGTCTGGTTTGTCCGAAGTCGTTTCATTATCACAGGTATTAATATCACCACTTTCATTATTTGTACATCGTTCACTCCTAGCTGCTCTCGATTTGCTGGTAGATTTATTCGTCACTCTCCTGGAGAAGAACGGAAAAAGAAAAAAAAAGAAATGAAGGAATTAAAATCTCTCCTCTATCTCTCTCTTTTTTAGTTTTTTTTTTCACTTTCCATTAGAAGTATTTGGCTAAGTAAAAAAGTCAACCCCAAAGTTGTGTCAAACATTTGCCGATTAATTACAATTCTACATAGGTCTGACTACAACCAACACGGTCATATACCCAAAGCACTCTACAATCCTCCCTCATGTGATAAGTTATACTTCAGCAGCATATTAGTCTAGGCCAGTTTGATTTTTATTCCATTAACATATCACAATAGGGTAATGGAAAGGTCCATATCTAGACCTGAATGGGGATTGTGGTTTGGGCAACCCCATCCACGCAGGCGCCCCAGCATGATCCCCTATTGAATAGAGTTGAGAATTTTGTAAAAGAAATGTAATTTAAAAAACCCCCAACAAATCATGGACCTAACATGCCCTCAATCCTTTATGACGGTTGGGCATTTGAGGAGACAGATTTGTCTGACCAAAGCTAAATAAAATTAATTTTTAAAATATAAAAAAAAACCCCAACAAAACAGATAATCTAAAAAAACCCCAACAACTAAATAATAAAAATATATGAAAAGCTATAATGAAACCGTTGCAAGTTTTTTACAACTAATCTTAAAATCAGTAAAATTGGTTCAAACTTACTTTTCCCGTAACTTTATGAGACGTTCCTTGAAGGACGATTTTGAGGCTGACAATGAATCTCCGTCTTCCTCTTCTTCTAAATCTTCCAAACTGGGCAAACGTTTAAAACGATTTCTCATGGTTGGGGGCGCTTTAGAAGATGATGGTAGTAGGGATGAAGATGAAGATGATGCTGTTGCAGAAGAGGAAACATTAGATAAACTCGTTCCACTTCGCCCTTTCTGAAGGAGACTATGCTTGGTGGTTGTAACAGCTGTTGTCTTCCTTGGGCCCTTCTGATTTTTGCCTGAAGTTTGGACGAGATGAGAAAAGAAGACTATTACTATGGCAAAATTTGTCGCCTTAATATGTAGGCCTACATCATGTTTGCTGTCCCGCTTAAATAAAAGATTAGAAAACTAGAATGTTTCACAAAAAAGAATATATACGTTCCCAGTGTCTCCTTTCATTTATAGCAGATGCATAGAATAAACGAAAGTGAAAGTAGCATCAAAAAAGAGCGATTAGAAGGCCGTTGGTTATTTTTTGAAAACAGTTGATTTAAAAAAAAAGTGTAGGTAGACGAGTTAACAGTCAACATGGCATCTGAATTTATAAATTCTATATGAAATAAGCAACCTTTAGTGGATTCAGATAATTGTTATATTCTGGTGATGAATCTGAAATTTACATTAGTTATGAAGTTGACAGTAAGATAAGTCTTGACATCGATGAATTTTTTTCTGTTGATTTCATAATATTTCCAACTTCAACAATTTTTTTTCATGCCTGCCACTTATCAATGTACAACACATACACGTTGCACATCAAATTAAAGAGATATTTCTCTTGTCAAACTGGAAATACATGTATTATATGAACTGTTTATAAACACATAATTGATCGCACAAAGATCGCAACAACTTCAACTGTTTAGGAATTCTGCATGCTTTAACTCATCAAAGCACCACCCATACAACTTGCAAGGATATTCTACTGAATACAGCATGTTAATGTTAACTTTAATTCACTTTTAAACATGAATAATAAAGGGGGAGGAAAATTTGGCATTTTTAATAGGTTGTTTGACATCTTTAGAGAAAACTATCTGGCAACCTTGGTGTTGCCTTGAATTTTTGAGGAACTAAGGAATTTTTTAGTATGATTTCCTTCGGGCAATTCTTTTTATTTTTCAATTCTACTCCATTGTCTCTCACTGGCATTGTGACATTGTCCTACTATTATTCTGTTTACATCAGTCCTTGTTCCCTATTAATATATTTTTGTGATTTTTTGCCTTTCGAACTCAAGACCAAGACGCGTAGCTAGCTTCTTCGCACATCTATTTCAACTCTTTAACCCAATGATTACACACCCCCTCCCCCCACAGATAACCCTGAAGTTCCGAAACGATCTTTAACATAAAATGAATGGCTATAAACAGGCACAAATAGACATGAAATGGGGTTAACAGAAATAACAACAAAGACACTCGATTTGATTGTTTACAATATCTATCAGCTGATCGTCAAAACGTGCTTACCTAAACCAGTCTGGCCTCTAGCGTCTTCACTATTTTCAAAAAGATTATTTAAATAATAACGACAACAACATCGGAAAATTTAGAGAAAACTGAGAAAAATATGAGCCAAGTTAGGTAAAACCTTCAGAGTCACTAAAAAACCTAGCCTTATTAGACGTTCGAGACCCCATGGGTTTGCCAAGGTCAAGGTTAAAAAAAGCAAATTATGGGAAAAGGATAGCGGGTGAACTAGGTAGGCTAGTCGAGAAATTAAATAATAACGATATTCAGTATCGATACCACATTTCACATTATTACATCGAAACTATAAATAAATCATCATGAAGTCAAGTCTGAAGTAAACATTACACTTTTGCGGTTTGTGTGAAAGCAGATTTTAAAAATGTGATAACCTATTGTGAAAGACCACTCTTATTTTAGATTCGTTTAGGCTAAATAATGAATTGAATTAGCTTTTAGACATCTGTTTAGTTGTCAGTGAGAGGTTATGGCCGATGACACACAGTCACAGCAGTGCGTACGTGACGATGTGAATGTTTGCCATTTGTGTGGAGAGCTGGAAAATTTGTCGGTATGCGGGGCGTGTAAGTGTGTTTGGTACTGCTGTAAATCACACCAGCGAGAGGATTGGAAGAAGCATAAACATGTCTGTAAACCTATAGAATATAATAATAATGTAAGGGGTGGTGAAAAGAATATAAATGAAAAATGCAAGGCTAGTAGTGGAGGAACAGAATCACATTGCTCAGTCAAAGTCAAAATGGTTGAAAATAATTCAGGAAAAATTTCAGCTTCACCATCATCACCATCACCATCTCTTAAAGTTAAAGTTAAAGGGAATGAAAACCTTTCATCAAGTACATTCAAAGTTGAAGCCAGTACTGAAGCAGTAGGAAGTGTTTTTAATGAGAGAAGTAACAATAACAACGGTACAAACAACGAGAGGAGTTTCTTGGTAAATGGACAACGTGACCAGTCACAGCAGCAGTCAACAAAAACTTCCCATTCCACCGTGCCTAACGAAAAGCCAAAATTAGTTAAAAGAGATGACACAAAATCTGATGGGAGGCAGCAGAGATACTATCTAGAAGACACGACTCAAACACTAAGTCTGCCTCCATCTGTCTCTGAATTGTCAACGACAAGGAATAAAAAACGGATTTCAAAACTAGATATGGGAAGAGAAGACACTATCTCACAGAGCAGAGAACAGTATTTGCTAATTTTACAATCACGCTTCAATGAAGTTTCTAAGTATGTTGTTAAATGCTTAATGCAATATGGTATTTGTGTTGTGGATAAATTTCTTGGAGAAGCAACGGCTCAAGACATTTTTAAAGAAGTGCTTCAGTTACAGGCCTCGGGTGTAATGAACCAAGGTCAGTTAGTTAATGGGCCCTCTTCTTCTTCAAAAAATAAACATATTCGTGGTGATGAAATTACATGGGTTGATGGAACAGAATCCCGATGTGAAAATATTCATCACCTTATTTCTTGTATGGACACAGTCATGTTACAGGGGGCGAAAAGTTTGGAACATTGTACCATTAATGAGAGAACCAAGGTAATTGTCTGCATTTTTTAAAATCAAATTTAAATTCTTATTTGAATGAGTCAAAACTACATTTTTTTTAAAATTAGCAGTTTAGTAAGTATAGTGCTCTCCAGGAACATAATGCACAAAAGGAAGAGTTGAATTCTGTTTACTATGGTAATGGCATCAGAGTAAAGTACACCACATATTATGCTTCTTTCATTCTTCATGCTTTTGCCTGCCTCATTACATATATGGCTTTAGCTTCAATTTGAATGACAAACAGGTATATATAGTCTTGGTGTGAACAAAGGTTTCAAGCGGCAGAAATTAAATTCTTTTAAAGTTAAAACAGATAGTTTAGAAGCAGAGAATTGAAAGAAATCAGTTGAAAGCAAAGATGGTTTAGACATTTTTATACATAGAATATAAAGAAGAATATAATTTTTTTGAATATATATATATATATATATATATATATATATATTTTGTCAGATCAAAGAAGATAATATATAGCGGGGAGTAAGTAGAAATTTATGTAGAATGGAGAGGAAATAAATGAGTTGATACAAAGAAAAGGGGTGGTGATAGGGATTTGTGGAGGAAATTTATGCCTAGTATTTTCCTAACACTAACGTTATATTATATATACAAATGTCGGGAAAATGAATTTAAGAAGCAAGTGTATGTCAGTGACCCATTCGGCATAAAAGTTCATGACAATTTGCTCCTGGACTAGTAACTCCGCTAATGGAACCATCCATTTTGTGTTTCAGGCTATGGTGGCATCTTACCCTGGAGGGGGGAGTGGTTACATCCGACACGTTGACAATCCCAGTAGCGATGGCAGGTGTGTTACCTGTATTTACTACCTCAATAAAAACTGGGATGTCAAGGTGAGTACAGCCAAGAATGGTATAGTATGATTTAAAACAGATGTTTGTAACAAAAGAGACATGTCCCCAGACATTGATTGGATTCAACATTTTGGAGAAAGTTGTCAAGACTGAATAAAGTGAATATTTTCCCAGCAATACTGTTTCAATTTCCGTAATTGATATTTTATTTTATTGAATCATTGATAATGAATAATGATAAGTAGGAAGGCGCTATATAAATGTACTTTATTATTATTATTAGATAAAGATGGGTTTATATAGTCTGTATCATTGTACAGGTACGTCACAGACCGCACATCATTTACTTTATATTCTTCATCATGTACTCTTTGTGAGATATTGCTGTCACAAAGAATATTATAATTTGATTGAATTAGTGATAAAATGAATAATAAGAACAAGAACAATAATAGCAATTAAGTAAAATAATAAAATGATGATAATGATACGGTAATAGTAATAATGATGATGATAATAATAATTATAATAATTATAATTATTGTTTATAAAATAATAAATAATAATATTATGTAGCAGTAATAATAATGATGATAATAATCATAATGATGATGATGATAATAATAGTAATAAACAATAATAATAATAATAGTAATAATAATAATATAATTGGCTTCATTACTTATTTTGAAATGTTCTCTTCATGTCTCAGAATGATGGGGGTCTTCTTCGGATTTTCCCAGAGGGATCGGACCAAGTGGCCAACATCGAACCAGTGTGTGACCGTTTACTATTCTTCTGGTCAGATAGAAGAAATCCCCACGAAGTGGATAGGGCTTTGAGAGCAAGGTAACTTGGCTGAATTTATATATATGCTTTTGGTATGTTATAATTTCATCCACAATGATACAATGTGAATATAATGATTGGTGTGAAAATGTCTGCCTGCTTTTCTTTCTCCAGGTATGCTATTACAGTATGGTACTATGACGCTGATGAGAGAGCACAAGCACTCAAACGGCTCAAAGGTAAGACCTTTGCATTTTCAGTCTGTTTTCTGTTCTACATGTCAAATTTCAAGCATCGACATTGTCTTTCATTCACAGAAAAAGGAAGGTAGAATAAGAAAAGTTAGTTATTGCTTATCCCTATTTTCATGGAATGAAGCTAAACAATGTGTCACTTTGGCACCCTCTTGACAGGTCTGTGGTCTATGGCAGATCATCTCCCCAGCCATGAGCTGAGATCCATTTCCACCCTTAAGCTGATGGAGGCAATCGAAATATAACACCTTGCCGGCCGGAATATAGTAATGCAATTTGATGATAAAGGGGACCTGTGAAGCAGGGTGCGGGGAGTTTTGTCAACCTTGAACTGTCTCAGTTTTGATAGGAGATGCATGCGTCTGTTTACTTTAGTTTTCAGATTATCGATGTGATCTGCCCATTTTAAATTTTCATCTATAGTTGTGCCTGGATATTTATGGTTTGGAACTTGTTCGATAGTTTTTCCTTTGGTGACAGCGGGTTCGATGTCGATTTTCTTTTTCCTGGAATCTATTACTGGTTCTTTTGTCTTATTGACGTTTAGGTCTAAATTATGACTGTCACACCAAGATACAAAATTGATTACCTCTTGTCTATATTCTTCTTCGTTGTTGTTAGTTATTAGTCCTTATTATACACATATCATTATTATGTCTATTGTATTTCTATGTTTTAAATTATTTTAGTTTATTTATTTTTTAATCATTACTGCATGTCCACGTTTGTAAGCCAAATTTCCGAAAGGATGAATAAAGTTTATTATTATTATAAGGATGTATCTCCAAATATAAAATGGTTCACACCAATTCTCTTCCTTTTTTATTCACAGTTCAAAAGGAGGCCAGCAGATTGTCTTCATCTGTGTCACCTGTCAACAGTAAAACCTAATTCGTGCAGCTGCTCATTCCTTACCATGGACGGCAGTGGATGTGTCCTACAGTGGATGTTGAGCTGTCATTGATTTCGGAATGTGTGTGCATGTCTGCCAATATAACCGTAACCATTTCCCTGCTGCATCACACGCTATCACCTGCTGCTGATTATGACGGTACCACCAATTGTTGACTTCTGGTCAAATGACTTCAAATTCAGTTGAATGTTTACATATCAACGCCTTAGAAATCCTTGGGGAAGTAACAACCGTCTCATTTTACTATTTATAGACAACGCTTGATAACTAACGCTTAGTCTGAAGACATTAATTCCTAGTGTTAGTCACAAACATTTTGCTAGACCCATTATTTTAATTTTTACCCATGTTGAATAACAATAATAATAAAAAATTATTTTGGCTGTCTCTAGCATCCACAGTTTTTAAGTGTATCACTCAGGTTTGAGATATAACTTTAACAGGGTTATGCAGTGTGATGCAGGTTACAGTGTCGATGGAAAATGATAAACGGACAAAGAATTACTTTAATGTCGAATTCCAGTATAATGAGAAGTGAGGGACCAGATGAAGCCTTGTTTGTCACTAGTTTTTTTTATTGATTTCAGCAGTTTTGCAGCAAGTTATAAGCGGATAAGTGCTTTTATTGTATTACAGTATCAACATACTTTATCATATTATTTGGATCAGGGCACTTACCAGTTTATTGTGTTATTAGCTGGAAGTGGTTTTGTGTTTGTAACGCTGTGTGGACAATGTAAGATATTACATTATTCAGAAAGATATATATGGAAGTGGACAATATCTATGAGGGTCACTTTACCCAAGGAAATAAGATGGTCAGCAAACAAATATCACTGTTCTGTAATGAAATAACTTTTGATAAAACGTGAATAATAATAATACAAAAAAGAATACAGAATTTCATGACAGTGACAAAACAAATAAAGCCAAAATTTAAAAACATGAGTAACCTCCCTAACCCTTCTTAAGAACTACGCTTTACTTTCATTTTTGGTACCGGTATTGAGTGCATTTATGTAATCATAAATCTTCTTTTCATTATGTGTGGTTTAAAAGGATTAATGTTTATCAACGGAGTCAATAGATGAACAGTTTCACTGCAAACTGAGATGTGCATCCTTTCCAAATTTTTGGACAGGCATGCAATTGCATGTAAGTCAAAAATGAATGTGAAATAAGAAAATATGAAAAGTGGAATAGGAGTTAATGAATGCCTTTTGAGTGTGTGTGGGATCATGTCAAGTTTTCTTTTTATTCATTTAATGTGTACATCGTTCTTTCATAGGTGTGAGTGTTTAATCTGTAACACTGATTTTTCCTTGACAATGTGTATTCCTGGAAGGGCTACAAAGTTGAAGTATAGATACTAGTTTTGGACCATCATCATTTGGCTAGGTTTTTCTTTTGCAATATTAGTGGATGCTTGCTTGTTTGTGGGTATTTCCAAACTTAGTGTGTCATTTTTTTGTTCAATTGCAAAAATGTTCTTTAATTGTTTGATATGTTGCCCAACCTAAGACAGCAGACCATATCCTGATCTGGAAAGGAGACGATGAACAATAATTAATAATTTCCTCATCAATCTTTGACAAAAGGAATGTGGCTTACTCCTTACCATGGTGGCTATATGATATCTAATTGTTTCTTTGCCTGTCTAAAGGGGTTGTTTTCAGGGGGGGGGGGGGGGTTGGTGGTTTTTTTTCCCTCCCATTTTAAGAATGCAGTGATAGTGTTACGGTTTCATGGATCAACAACTAACGTTTCTGGTTTCCCCTTTAATAAAAACCCGTTAGTTGTATCGTGTGTTGTTCAATTCATGAAGCATTGAATCCCTGCATTT
>JARFNW010002477.1:0-15521 GCA_031763155.1 Dirona albolineata | reverse complement strand
TACTCCCTGGTATGTCGTAATGCCGGGCGTCGGGGAAATCCCGGTTCTCTCTCTCCCCCCCCCCCCCCCCCCATTCTACCTGGCGATTGCGTCATTAAATATCGTTCACGTTTCGCCCGCTCTGTTGACAGTAAAATAAGAATCAGTTAGTGCATTACATGTGATCTTTGTAGGTATATCCCTCATCAAACATTTCCGTCTGCGGTTCGGTCTTGATGTCGTGCTCTGACTGATTTCCATGGTTGTGTTCACTGTTCACCCTTTCTATCCAGAAGTCTCGATATTTCAAGGTCACATTTCTGTTGCCACTGCGAGCACTTCCATGCAATATTGGACTGCCGCTTCTTGTTTAGTACAAATTTGTAGCCATCTATGAGGGGAGCTTTAGATCCAAATTGTGTATGGTATTGTGATAGGTACGCCATGTTCACGTTTCAACTTAAAGTGCAGGAGTGAAATGGTCCTGTATGTCTAACCGCATTCAACGCATTGGTCAACACGGCTTAAAAAAACCAAACACAGTCTCCAATAATCGAGTAGTCGAATATTCGAGTTGATCGAGTAGGGTGGAGAAACGTGAATTCGTCATTTTTGGACCTTACGTAGGATTACGTCATGGGGTAGAGACGTGAAGATCCGTCATGCCCTTTGACCTAAAAGATCAATGACACCACACCTGCCGGCGTGGCCCGAATTTAGGTTTCGAAAGTTACAAATTGCTTTTCTACTTGAAATTACAAGGCTTGAGTTTTTAAAAGGATAATTCCCAGGTTTTTCATGGCAACATTCCAATTTTGGATCAACTCCAGCTCAATGAGTGTTTGATAAACTATTTTTGGGATCTCATTTTTACTGTAGTACCTATTGGTTTTCTCGACAACGGGAATATGACCATCTCCAAGATATGTTGTACCGGGGCGGGGCGGCTAAGTGGGAGGGCCATACTCCATCTCAATTAGTTTATAAACTGTTTTGGATATATATAATTTTGACTAGTATTATTTGCTTGTTTCCTCCCCAGGGAGTGGAATATGAATATCTCAATGATATGTTGTATCGGGACAGCGCAGCTGGGTGGGAGGTCCACCATGCTCCAGCTCAATTAGTCGTTGTATTTTTTGTTACTTTCATTTTGACTGTAGTTTTATTTATTTCCTCCCCAGGGAGTGGAATATGACCGTCTCAAAGATATGTTGTATCGGCGCCGGCTATGTCGGAGGTCCATCCTGTGCCGTCATCGCCCACAAATGCCCCCACCTGCAGGTCACTGTGGTGGACCTGAGTGTCCAGCGCATCGCACAGTGGAATTCTGATGATCTACCCATATTTGAGGTCAGTATTTGTGTATGTTAATTTTACAATCTTAAAAAAATGTGTGCTGTGGTCTTATTTCAGCTTGTGATTATGGAATATCACCAACTCTTGTTTGCATGTAAAGTAAGTCCTTTAGAGTCATAAGACCTTTTGTAGCGCCAGTGGTTTGCTGCCTGACTCGAGATGTGAAAAAGACTCTTTACACATTATTTCCTCACTCAACTTAGATGTGAATGAGTATCCAGCTACAAGCAGAGAAATAATTGTTTTCAACTATTCTGAAATATTAGTCAACAATATCACTTGTGCTCAGTGGGCTGATCCCTTGCTTGACTTGAAAATCTTGATCCATAGATTTTCCAGCTCTGTATCAGGCCATGTGTAACAGTGGGGCACAGACTTGCACTTAACCTGGATATGTTTTACCTGGCTCTGGCATCAATGCCTTCAGCCTTGCACACTGTCCTCGGCCAGACTCAGAGCTGTTCCCTACACTGTTTGATTGCGGTTCTAAAGAGAACAGTTAACAAACAAAATATCGTTTGTGGTTTTCTTTCAAAGGCTGAGCTATTGAAACTGACATTCACTCCTATTAACAGCTCATTATGATAGTCATTGACACTTGATTTTCTTTTCTTTTTTTTTAAATAAATACAAATCAACAATTGATTAATGTGAATGTTGTGAGTGAACTGTTTTTGATATTTTCAAAACATGATTTATTTTTTCTCCAACGTTCCCTTGACAGCCAAACCTGGACAAAGTCGTAAAAGAATGCAGAGGACGTAATCTCTTCTTCTCCACCGACGTAGAGAAAGGCATTCAAGAAGCAGAGCTGATCTTCATATGTGTCAACACCCCAACCAAAACATTTGGTTTAGGGAAGGTAATCAATCAGCCATGTTTGTGATTATGTGGATTTTATAAGCCCATGAACAAGAATAATTTTTTTTAAATTCTTCTCTTTACTTGGTAATCCTATCGCAATTCTCCCTTCAATGTAATGTGGTGCACATGTACATTTATATAGCGCATATTCACGACCATCACCATGCTCTAAGCGCTTTGCATTTGTCCACCCAGTGTCCAAATGGGCAGACCTGGCAAATGTAATGGCAGTGTGGAAAGCAATGACAAACTACCACGTTATACTTTATTCCTAACAAAATGTTTTTTGAAAAATAATGGTGTGTAAATAAACATGAAGGGAATGTGGAAGTGGCTTCCTAGAAGCACATCAAAACAAAATATGGAGCTTTCGGTTAAAGGCGACGAAAAGGGACAATTATATTATATCATTAAAAAGGCCTCTGAAACTGTGAGCGGAAGGGAGCAAACGAGAAGGAATGAAAGCAGTCTGTTTTACATACTTTGTGTCTTTTCTTGCTGGTATATTATAGTATATTATATAATTGTTCATCCTTGACTACAGGGAAGGGCTGCCGACCTCAAGTACATCGAATCAGCAGCCAGGCGGATAGCAGAGGTGGCCAAGAGCTCCAAGATTGTCGTTGAGAAGAGCACAGTGCCCGTGAAAGCTGCCGAGAGCATCTCCAATATTTTGATGGCCAACGTCAAACCCAATGTTCAATATCAGGTACGTTAACGCAATAATGATTCATTGTTGAACTTTGTGTCAAGTCCTCTCTACTCACGTATTGAAGATAACACTATTCTCCATTTGCCCTAATCAATAGGTCAAAATCGTTTGCTTCTGTTTTCCATTTCCCAAGGTCCTTCCATTGTGATTAAAAAGTACCGTGACAAACAACTTTTCAATGGTGAATAAGGCAGGAATCTCATATTATGTTATTATTATTATTTTATTATTATTATTATTATTATTATTATTATTATTATTATTATTATTATTATTATCCATAAAGCTTTGTCTTTTTTATGTTTGTTAAGGTTCTATCCAACCCCGAATTCCTGGCGGAAGGGACAGCCATAAAAGACCTCCTGTTTCCAGACAGAGTTCTCATTGGTGGAGACCAGAGTCCACAAGGCAAGGAAGCAGTGAATGCCCTCAGTTGGATCTACGGCCACTGGGTTCCCGAAAAAAACATCATCACCATGAACACCTGGTCATCGGAGCTCTCCAAGTTGGTACGGCTGAGCCTTTCATTTTATTATATTATGATAATGGTGATAATGATGATGATGATGATGATAATAACAATAAAGATAATAATGATAATTCAGGGGTGTAAATCTTTCAGATTTTGTCTGATTTCAGACTTTTTGCTTTTTCCTCAAATGGGCTGAAAGTCTGAAAGTCTGAAAGTGTAGTATAGTAATGGTTATCCACTTTTTTTTAAAGGCAGCACTATTCAATTCTTAATCACAAAATAAATGTTACCTATCACACAGTGTTGCTGTGTACATGAATACTGCCGCTAGTATTACTGTAAGACATCTGAACATGCGGAGCATTGCATAAAAATTCATTGTATTATTAGTAGTAAATGCAGCGATCCAACGGAGTTAAGACAAGTGAGCGATTTCATCACCGAAGTGTCATCGTCACTGCTGACGACACAATAGGGGTGGGGGTGGGTGGTGTAATTTCTGTTATGTTTCTAACAACTTTAACATCGTCCTTAGTTAATTAAATTCCTAGTTAATCGCATTTTGGATGCAAAATAAATGCTGTCTTCTTGGGATACTTTTCACTTCATATTTATTTGGAAATATTCCTATTAATTGTCAGGAAATATGTTTTAAACTTATCATACTGTGCATCTTCAAGTTAAATTAGTTGCTTTAGTTTATTGTTGATTGGTTATAAAAATGTACATTAGACAATTAAAATTTGTTGATCGTGATTCGCCAGTTGATATAATTAACACTACATCCAGTGTGTTATGTTTATAGGACGGTAATGGTGAGGTTTTTTTTCAAGTGATTTGAGAAAACTAGAGGGATACGGTGTTGCGTGGTGCTGTTATTGTAAGCATTGTAAGTCTATTTTTGTACTTGCTCATGTTTTCAGATATATTTTTTTATGTTTGCCATTTTATAATAATGATAATAGATAATTATTAAAATAATAGTAATGATAATGAAAATAATAATAGATGATAATAAAAATGATTGTAATTAATCATAATGAAATAATGATTGATAGTAACAAGAATAATAACACTTATAGAGCGCAAACACATAGAGATACCTTTTGATTTTTCAATCCTTTTTCGTCCTCCCCTCCCTAGGCTGCCAATGCCTTCCTGGCCCAAAGAATCTCCAGCATCAATGCCATGTCAGCCATTTGTGAGGCCACTGGCGCCGACGTGGACGAGGTGGCCCACGCTATCGGCACAGACTCTCGCATCGGACCCAAATTTCTTAAAGCCAGTGTTGGTAGGTGACACTATTGTATAACAAAAAGAATAATGATCTAATGAATAAGTGTATGGTATGGGTGCTTGCATTGTTCACGTCAGGGCAGGATGCATACATTGTTCATGTCAGGGCAGGATGCATACATTGTTCACGTCAGGGCAGGATGCATACATTGTTACAATGGGATCAGAATACTTTGAAAGATTAACACCACCAGGTTGTTTATGCAATAATGACAGAAAAATAGCTTTATTGAATATATATAATTGAGAGTCAAATCAGGTTAAATCAGACCTGTGAAGATCTTGTGGTTGATGATCTCAAATAATCAGATCTGCTTTCCTGGCCCAGGACAGAAACTTGCCATTTTGTCTGTCGAAATATCGTCCCCAAAATCCTCCTGCATCAATCACTTTCATATTCGACGTACATAACAATCAAGTATGCATGATCCATGAAAAAGAATTGATGTAATATCCAAATTATTCTTGAAACCAGCTGTATTAGTCTAACTCAGAAGAAAGTTTTAAATTGTCAAAAACTGCAAGTTACGAACTGCTAAATCTTGAAACTGACACGAAATCAAAAGCCTGACATTAGTAAATAGGTGGAAAGTGATTTTGCTCTAATGTTATTACATTGCTTTTTTTTTTTGAGTCTGTCAAAGCTTAGAATTCATATCTGGGTGTTTTTTTCCAATCATTTCCAAACAGGATTTGGTGGCAGCTGTTTTCAAAAGGATGTCCTCAACATGGTCTACTTGTGTGAATGTTTGAACCTCCCAGAAGTTGCCGCATACTGGCAGCAGGTAAAAGGGAAAGATATACATATAACCCATGTTTCAGCTTGCATACATAATCTGATGCTTTTCAAAAGATTTTAGATGGGTGTTTTTATTTTAATTAGAAACATAATGATTCATAGCATCAGTTTAAATTGTTCATTTTACATCGTTCAAAACATACAGGCCTTTTATTTAAGGAGCCAATACTATGTCTGACTGTTGTGCTGGATATAAAATTAATCTTTTATATACTTTTTTATAAAAAGTGAAGGAAGTCAAAATCTTTTGTTGCCAAATTATGTTTTAAAGGTGTAAAATCAAAGGATAAAAAATGCTCTTTTTAGAAGTTGTAATTGTCATTGTTTCCATAATATCTTATTGGTCATCAGGTCATCGCTATCAACGACTATCAAAGACGACGTTTCAGTCAGCGCATTATCGAAAGTCTCTTCAACACAGTGACCAACAAACCTATCACTATCCTTGGCTTTGCTTTCAAAAAAGATACAGGAGACACAAGGTATTTTTCATTATCTTTTTGTCTACATTAATATTATATATACAGTAGTCTCTGCCTAAGTGCACGGTCGTCAGGAGAAAAAAAAACTGTGCACTTAGGCAAACCGTGTACTTAGGCGAAGATGAAAATGGCGGCCAGGGCAGGCGGGGTTGTGACATAATATTATGATCACTTATAAAGAGATGTCAGCAGCGGTCAACTGATCAATAACCCTGCCTTCTAACCATTTGAATTTAACCAGTGTCAAGTCATCATCTTTTTAAAAAAAATTAATTCCACCCACACAATGGGCAGTACCATTCTAATGTTTCACTGACCAAAAACTCTGCCCACAAACCAAAATGAAAACACCACATGAAGTAAAACGATAGCCACATTGAAAGCCAATCAGTGCACATCGCGACAAAACGTGTGAGACTCGTATTATACAGTTGGCATCTCCTTTGAGGGGCTAAACAATGAAACAGACATAATCCTTGACGGTCATTGCGAATGTCTCATCCCTATTCTTTATAGATAACAATCCCTAATATTGCGTCTCTAAACAAAATGAAGGGTGATTTAATACAACATGTCTGGCTGATAGATTACATTACTGGTTTGGTTTAAAAAGTTGGGAAAAAACGTAATTTCGATCACAAATGTCAGGTAAATTTGCGTCACTGTGAGAAAAATAGTGCTCTTAGGCGGAGTCCACTCCGAGCAACCGTGCACTTAGAGGGGTAACTTTACATAGAAAAGATTCGGTTTCGCAAGAAAACTGTGCACTTAGGCAGAGAGCTCTTAGGCGGAGACTACTGTATATATATATATAGAGAGATAAAAAGATGTTGTGTTCTCGTAGGTGTGGGCATTGGAGGAGTAAGTGTTAGACAGATTCCATTGGGCCAAAACAGGATATCTGTAATTTAGATCTTTTATTGGATTTCTTCAGAGTAGGTACTTGGTCACTGGGGCGTTATTTTAAAGAGAGTTCAAGGAATGGAGTTTGGTGTTTTCTTTCCAGTTGTAAAATTTATTTTGCCATTATGCGGACAGAAGAAAAATGTTCAACTCTTGTTGTGGATTGTCCATATTATGTCTGTCCATCCAATCTTCTTTTGCATTGTCGGTCAACATAATTTTACATGTATGCTTTGTACAGTTAGTGTTGAGAGCTGTGTCATTGTGTTAGATAATATAAATAAGAAATGTTGTCTCTATTTTCCAAAACAAAACATAACAGGAGATATTGCACGAATTGTTTTAAATTACAGGAGGAAAGAATATTTGTATAATCTGGGCTACTAAAATCATAGGCGAGGCGAGGTGGCCTAGTGCTTAGGACAGCAGATTCTCATGACGAAGGTCGTGGGTTCAAATCTTATCACTGCCACTTAGTCTTTTTTCTTTGGAAAGAAACTTTACTCCAATTGCCCACTCCACCCAGGTGTAAAAATGGGTACCAGCTTACAGCTGGGGAAGTAATCTGCGATAGACCAGCGCCCTATCCAGAAGGGTGACATATTGTCACTCAGTCCGCTTCACGCTACGGAAACGGGATAAGCACCGGCTTTATGGGCCTCATAGCTCGAAAGGACTTTACTTTTACTAAAATCCTAATTAATTGTAAATCATCCCTCTTAAATGATGACCCAATGCATTTGATGTTTGATTTGTATCATGTTTATACAGGGAGAGTGCAGCCATCCATGTTTGTAAATACCTGATGGAGGAAGGTGCTCGTCTACTCATTTATGACCCAAAAGTCGAATCGGAACAAATCATGAGGTAGGTGTTACTTAACGTTTGATCACGTTTGATATCAATGATAAAGGGAGAGGTGGTTTTTCTATGTTGACAAATCTTAGCTGTACGTCATTGAAAAAATATTATAGAATAAAAAAGGTTTTAAGTATGTTGTACAGTATACAATTCATAGACGTTTCGAGTTTACCCTTTACCACTAACACAGCACATAATCTGACAACGGGATGGAGAAAATGAAATGGAAAAGATTTTTTGTAGATTGTAGGGAAACTCCACATAATATTGATTGCAGCCGGAGAAAGAAAATGAGATATAATGGGAACTTATGGAGGAAATTTATTATTGATAGTAATGTAAACTTTATGCAGAATGGTTATGATTGGTATTACTGATAATGATAGAAAGAATGGCTGTTGGGGAAAGAAGGGAGAATGGCTTAGCCAGGCGTACATCTGTATGAGGCACACCCTATGAAAACAATTATGCTTCTACAATTTTACTCTTACACAATGTACGTTAAGAAATTTGTAATACGCCTTGAGCTCTCTGTAGGGTAAGTGCACAATGCATCTTCTAATTGTTATTATTTATTATTTCCTGGACGACCCAGCAGGCTGAGGGATTCAATCAGTCAAATCAGTTATATTGCTACTATTACTCTTTCCTAGAATTTGTTCATTTTCCATAGAATTTGTTCATATGCTTTGGTTTGTTAGGTTTTTTTTTCTTTTATCACTATTGTCTTATTGCTTCTTTTATTTTTACTTCTTGTTCGGTTTTGTTTTGGTTTTTTTCTCTGATTATTTTTCCTGTCCTTCCCTTTTTTTCCATTTTAATTTGACTTTCGTTTTTCTTTCCTTTACAGAGAACTTACAGCACCTGATATAACAGACCAGCCAGAGAGAGGTAAGGACTGTAACACAGCTTAACTTTACAAAACCGAGGATTTAACGTAACTGTTCAATTACACGATAGTTTATACTGTGATGATTTTGTATCTCAAAGTTATAAATCATTTGAATTGCTGCAGTTCCTCAGAAATGTTCCTCACGCTTGTCTTACTCGACTTCAGTCTTGTAGGCCACAAGTATAACAATACAAATTTCCATTTCATTATTGTGAATAGAATTTATCTTATTGGTGTTTTTTTTATCTTGATGCAATAATTGTCTTCTGATACACAACAAAGATTACTATGTCATATTCTTAAAGCATTTGGATAGAGTCATTCTTTAATGGAATTGTTTTGGGGGTTTTTTGCATGTCTTTAATGTGTATTTATGTTATATTATTTGTCTGCATCAATTTTGGTATTTATGTGTGCTAAACAATATTACTATTACTGTTAATATTCATATATCCTGCCAACTTCTGTGTCTTCCCCAGTCAAAGAGCTGGTGACGATATGCAATAATCCGTATGAGGCATCCGCCAACAGTCATGCCGTAGTTGTTTGCACCGAGTGGGATGAGTTCGTTGTAAGTACTTGGGTTTTTAGAAAATTAAATTAGATGTTATTTTCTTTCTATGAACCTCAAATCTAGTACTTTTTACCATCAGCTAAAAAACACACTAAGATTTTCAGTTTCCTCCTAGATGTCTACTATACTACATTGCTGAGACTTTATATCATGCCATTTTTATTTTACTTAAGCATATAATGAGGTCACAAGTATGATTATTTAACAGAGGCAAATAACGAGGGCACATGTTTAGTAGGCCTGCAGAGTATTTTACAAAGCCTGAAAATGAGTGCACACATTTTTCGGCAGAATCCATAATATTTAACAAGGCCAAAGAGTGAGAAACACGTTATGAAAAAAGCTGTCCTTCTTTACCCCACACTCGTGGTGCATTGAATAGCTTCAAACGTAAAGAACAACGAATAAAACCATAAAACATTTCGAGTCTTCCCTTCATCAGCTAACAAACAAACTGATTACTTTTTTTTTTTTTTCATTGTGTTTCTCCTCGCCAGACCTTGGACTACAAGAGAATCTACAACCAGATGTTGAAGCCAGCCTTCATGTTCGACGGCCGTCTGATTCTGGACCACGCCAAGTTGATGGAGATCGGATTCAAGGTGGAAACCATCGGAAAACGACTTTGTCGGGACCAGAGTAAACTTGTTCGAACCTCTGCCAACGGAACAAGTTAATATATTCTAGTTTTAAATTATTTTTTTCAAGGACTGTTTTAGGCTTGCTTCTTTAACGAGTAAAGTTAGACGGTTCTTTCTTGCAAGGGTGAACAAAGTTGTCTCTGGTCGGTGGGTGAATGAGAGTAAGATGGAAATTTGGGTTATGAGTGAATTTTTAAAAAAATGTTTGTGTGATGTCGTTGGAATAGTCGTAGAAGCACAGTCTGGTATGGAGCATAATTGTATCAAACGGTCTGATTTCAGTGTACTGAAATTACAGACGTATAGAATGTTAAAGATAAAGAAATGATTTAAGATGTGGCAAAGAGGGTTAGTAGATATTACGTGTAAATAGATTGCCACTTACAGTAGTCTTAAAGCATTGTGAACTGGAAGAAGTAGAAATGTGCTTTTGTTTAATGTGCTTTTATACAAAGCATGTGATTACGCATAAGCTTTACATAGGGGGAAAATTGACATCCAGGCTACAAAGTATGAACATGCAGAAAAGTGCTTTTCTTTGACATGCTCTTAGGCGGCGACTTCGTTATTTGATTTGCATTGCCGTGTGTTCACATATTTTTGTTTTTTTAACTTAATAATTTATTGCTTTTTTATGAGAAAAGGGATCAAATCCAATATTTTACATGCATTTGACTGTTGATGGGATATTTTGAATTTGTTTTTATATATATATATGTGTAAAATGCATTCGGTTTGACCATTGAACGATTTGAGATATCAATTTGGTCAGAACGAGCTATGCCAACCAAATCAATGATATTTTGATTATTTAACGCTTTTAACAAGATTATATAACAGTATGTGTCGCGGTCAAACCATATCCGTCGGAAGGCGAGATTTCATAATCGGAAAAACAGCTCAGTGAACTTTTTTTTTCAAGTCAAGATAATGAGAACAATATTTTGTTTTGTCACAAAATGATGGGAATGCAATAATGTCCTCATTCATGGGGTTGTCACATCATGAAATGCAATCATTTTTCTCATTAAATAAAAGGGACTTTTTACCAGCAAATGTTTAGAAAAAGAAGTTAAATTATTCACGTTTTCAGATTTTCTGCTTCTGTAGATCTACCTGAATGGATAATTTTACTTCTGTCTAGAACAATTTGACAGTTGGAGGATGTTTCTTGCCAGATCTCCTTTTTCATATGGTGTTAAATTTCATACATTGTTGTCTTATTGTTTCCCAGCACCGTAGTCTGTGGGCCAGCCAGGTTTGAAGTTTCCCCGTCCGCCATAATATATTTTCACATCTACTTAAAATAATGCATCGAATGCTGGTTGTTTGTGGCGTCAGTGGCTGAGTGGTAAGGCTACTCGATTCGAGATGGAGAGGTGCTGAGTTCGAATCCTGGCTGAAGCTACCAATGTTGAGTCTTTGGGAAAGACTCTTTATACATTTTTCCCCACTCGACTCAGGTGTGAATGAGTACCCAGCTACAAACAGATAACGAGATTGTTAGTATGACGAGCGTTACAGGCTGCTCTACTGTATGCTCCCCATGGGAGATAAGGATATTGAATGGCATGGCCTGTTGGGGGATAAATGATGTAAAATCTGTGAGTCTTGACTTTTTAAGGGGGTACAGATTATAAACCCATCTTTATCATCAAAGTTTACAACATTTTAGGACGTATTAGATGTAATAAATATGGCCTTATTGTCATCAAGTGAATGCACTTTTTTTTTTAATTGTGAAAAATGAAATTAACTGTACGTTCTCAATATTTCATCACAATAACATACAGCATTATGTGACCGCCATTTTGATTGCTCTTGGTTTTGTACAATAATATATTATATTTACTACTCCTTGTCATTGTAAAGTTTAAGCTTTGTTTATCCATGATGTGATAAATGTGTCGTGAATTCAATTGGGCAAGGACTATTATTGCCTGAGGAAGAGGAAGTTACCATACAGGCAATGGATCCTTCATGGCTTTGAATAATATACCACTAGCAAGGATGTGAAAATAGACATTAATTTTTAACAGTAATATTGAGTTATTACTCATTTTTAAACAATGTTTTCTACATGATTTTATTTTTCCTAAATCTTACAATTTTATGAAAAATTCTACCATCTTTATCACTTACTACGATGAAAAGAAATTTGTACTCGTATTTGATTATGCAATTTATGTGATATATTCTATAATGATTCATATGGTTATGTTGTTAGTAATCACAAAAAAATAATTTTTAGAATTAAAGAATCAAAAAAGTAGAATTGACAATCACTTCTGAATTTTTAAAGTATGGCGAGTTAAGAAAAATGCTTAGCATTAAACACTTAACTCTTTTTATTTGGTTTTTGATCAATTTTCCCATTAAAATCTTTGTAACAACTGAAACAGCCAGAATGGTTTGGAATAGTTCAAATCGGCGTTTCTATTTTTGTGATGCTTGTTTTCTGTTTTTTGTATTCTTTTCTGTGTAAGAATTGTAAATCAAAAAGGCAAAAAAACCTACATTTTAATGGTCATTGTGATTTTGGCGTCTTTATTGGAAATCGAATTGTTGTGAGTGTATTTGTGATATCTTTGTTAAAATTAGATTTTTATTTTATTTTTTTTTTATATATTTTTTTTTTCAATTAAGGATGTAATCTAGTGTTTTGTTTTTCGGGTTTTTTAAATTTAGGATGGAAATTATTGATCTAGTTTTTTTAAGATTTTTCGTAACGTGGCTATTTTGTTTTTTTCATTCTATCATATGTCTTACACATAAATTTGAATGTATCTCATTGCATGATAGTGACAATGGTTTCTGAACATGAGATATTAATGTGATAAGATGAATTATGATGTTTGTCTATTTCTGGAAAATTAGTTTGGGTATTGCAATACAGAATGATAATTTATGATGACATGTAAATGTAATAAGATTAAATAATCAACAACACAACTATGATATACTTACATCAATGGCAATCAAAACTTGACTCTCTTCCTCTCACTACCTCTTCCTCTCACTACCTCTTCCTCTCACTACCTCTTCCTCTCACTACCTCTTCCTCTCACTACCTCTTCCTCTCTCACCAATCATTCACTCTGTTAGTGATGCTGAGTATTAATTTTTTAAACCTGTTTGTCATAGCCTTCGTAGATGTAACTGGCGCTAAAGACGTTTTATTTTAAAACATTCAGTCCTGGCTTTTAAATTAAAGCTCATAAATTCACCTGATCTTTTTGACATTTTCAATTTTAACAAAGAAGAATGAGATTGGTAGTTAAACCCCTTTTTTTTAAAGCATACACTTCAGATTTATTTTTTTTCTCTGCGTTTTTAATAGTTCTATCAGTTCTGTGGCATTCTCTATTTGTAATATTCCCTCCCCAAAAGTTAACTACAAATGTCATGATACTCTGAACAATAGATGTATTGTAAAAACCTTTAATGATATCTTTTGTCTAATGAAAGTTATTACGTTTAAAAAAAAAAAAAAGTCTTATATTTGATTTCTAACGTATAGTGTGCTCATGACTATGACGTAAATTATATATATATATTTATAAAATAAACTAAATTTAAGGCCTCATTTTTTAATTGAAACTGAATTATTTGGGTTCTGTTAATTTAAAATCATCTCTTTTCTTTTGCATAAATTCAAGAAGTAAACCTGACACTGAAAGGTAAAATAGGTATGTGAATGTGATAAAGACGGAAACATTCAAGAAGTAATTATCTTTACAAATGACAAATGACAAATTGTTTAACAGATTGTTTAACTTTGCCAAAGTTGACCGTCTCAGTGTCAAACAGCACTCCCTGTATCACCGGATCATCAACAAATTGAATTAGCCTATGGTGTTATGAATGGCTTCTATATATTTATTGGAGTTGATCGTGTATAGTGGTGAAGAGAGTGCACAGCCTTGTGGTGTGACTGTTTTTGTTGCTGGTGACGTTAAGTAATATGTGCCATTTAACTTCAGTTCTCAATCAAATTCAGAATATTCTTAACCATATCATGAGGTTGAATAGTGTTAATGTTATTGTTATAGGGAAAAGAAAAACCTATAAATAAAAGTTGTACATATGTTCTTTTCTCTTTGAGATGTTCAAAGATGTTATTTATGAACAAAAGACAAGGGTCTTCAGTCTTCATCATTTTTGCCCTCCTTATGAACAAATTGTCAAGGGTCAAAGTGATCTTTAATCCCTTGCAAAAATCATTTTATGACAACACTCTCAGCCAATGTCATTACACTAGGGTCAATCCTACTGGTCTAAGATCATTCGTTGACCTGACTTTGTTCTTTTTTAGGTTCTCAAATTATTTCAGCTGTCATCCATTGTTTGGGAATTACCATTACGTTAAGTGACAAATTCAATGTATATATTATATGCTATTGTAACAATTAATAATCTCTATGTAATTTGCGCTTTGTTCATGTTATATTTTTTGTAACATATTGCTTTAATTAATGCCCTTACACCACATGGTAATAAAGGGGGAAATTAAATCATAAAGCAGTGAGTTGTTCACCTGCTTGAATGGAATTCATGATCCATAGAGTTTCCAGTTCCATGTTCAGCACGAAATGGGACCCTTCTTTGTGGTGTGTCTCTAAAGAGGAGATTGGGTAAGAAACGCAAAAAGAAAAGGATTGATGGATCTTTTGTCTCAATACATTTATATTTAAAACATGGAAATTTTATAATGTGTATGATTTTACTGATGATTATTGTGATGTTTTTAACACATGCTTTGTTGTCACTTTCTAGCAAGGATAAAATGAAAGTTCTTTGAAAGTAGTTCTCTTTTCAGTATCATTGATTTTTGATTTTTTACATATAATGTCTCTAAAGAAATTGATGGAATTTTACGATTTCTCTTGTTTTCTTTTCTTTTTTTTAATGATACTCCAGAAAATGCCAATTACTTCTTTTTATTCAAATTAACACTAATCAGCAGTGCCTGTTTTGGCGTGTCCCGTTACTTTAATTTCTGTTCATGTCCTGTTACTGTTATGCTAGTCCTAACTTGCATCGATCCAAAATAATCTGAAGGATAACGTACAACATGTCATCAGATTCATAATTTTCAAGTATTTTTATAAGGATTGCATTTTCATTATCAAAGGGTATGTCCTAGGATCAAGTTACTGAATTCTTGGAATAGGACAAGATCGTTAGAAGATTTTCACCAGCAATTTGACCTTGCTATTCAGGAATTTCTGAGGAAAAAAAATCATGAGATTCTCTATTCACCATTGGAAATTTTTTTATCACGGTACTTTTTACTGGAAGACCCCAGCAAATGGTTTTCACCTATTTCTAAAAATCAAAAGTTATGATGAGGAGATGCCTCTGTGAGTGAGACAATGATGAAATGAGTGTTTAACAAACCAAATCATAGTTATCACCTTGTTCATAGAGTAAAATCATCTTTTTGGTCGTCGCGAATACTGACCAAGAATAAGACTTGATATTGTTGTTGTTGGGTTTTATGTGTCATGTTTCCATTTGTATTCATCTTGTTGATTTATTTTTTTCTGCATGCCAAAGTGATTATTTAATTGTTTATGATGCTATTAAGAGTGACATCGCTTGCAATCTAATTCAATAAATTTTTATTTTTCTAGTTGAAGAAGTGGAAAAGTATGAGAAGTTGAAAGATGTTTTTAAATAATATA
>JARFNW010002366.1:0-15526 GCA_031763155.1 Dirona albolineata | reverse complement strand
AGCTCGTTTCCGACCAGCATTATCTCGTACTCTTAGCCAATAAAAACGCTTATTTTCCGACCAATGAGATGTCCTACCCGAGCCTACTCATAGCCAACGGCATCGCTTTGTTACCGACCAATGAGAACACGTGTTTAACTACCAATGAAATCGCTTTATCGCTGTTGCGGGTCTCACCACGTCCCCTTTTCCCCATCTTGAAAACCTCGGAATAACGACACCCCTGGAAAACGACATAATTTTCCGGTCCCGGGCGATGTCGTTATCCGGAAGTTTCACTGTAATTCCTTCTCCAGTCTGAAATGAAGGGAAACAATTGGTTATTAATCATTAAATGGGGAAACAGCAGAGTTTATCGGTAAAATGTATGGACCTCATGGTGGTAGGCCTACATTGTTGTCCAATTTACTGGTAAAGACGTTTGGACATGGTGGGCTCATCACCTGCTTGTCTTTAATTTCTGATGCAGTCTTTCTAGCCATGTGTAAGGTGATGATTGGTGTTAGTCCTCGTTGTCATTTGTCATGTACACCCTTCAAAGTTTGACATATGGCTGGTCCCTACACTGCTTTCTGTGGTATAAAGTGGACACGATAAACAACTATGGCTATTTATATTTGATATGTATTTGAAATGTTTCAACCAAACTTTACGGTTCAATGTCCAATAGTCACCAATTTAAAATCACAACTCAGTGGACTCCAACCAAGAGGATGATGCAGATGGAAGAGGACTGAACACTATAAACCAACCCATCATTTCGGATTGACATTTACATCCATATCATTGGAAAGTTTCTTTGACGTCAATCTCCCATACAACACTACAATATTAATAATGACAACAATACAAATGATAATAATGTTTTTATATGTTCCCCTTAGTTTAAGTCACAAGTTTCGTACAAGACTAAAACAAAGCGGCGGTGAACACTATTTAACATTAACAAGTGGAAAATATAATAAAACCCGCTGAAGCCAATGGTAAGTAAATGATATACAAGGAATAAATTTTGACCATTAGTGCTGTGTGTTTGTTTTAGTTTTAGTTTTTTATCTTTTTTGTTTTGTTTGTTTGTCTGGCTATTTGTTATATTTCGTAGAGGTATTGTCCCTCACTGTTTTATGTCCCTCTGTGTCGTCGCTTGACGAAGGCCTTCGACCGAAACGTCGCTTGTCTTGTCTTCGTCCTCTTGAAGCCTCGATTTATTCCTTGTATATCATTAACATTGACACCACTATGTCTGGCATTTGAATTTAATCTTGTCATGGCCTCTATCACTATATGTATATCAGATCACCTAGGCAAATGGGCCCTATTGTTGCTTCTGTGTATTTCTTATGAGGTGCATGTAGGTGGTATATTGCTCCTTAGTCCTTTTCGATGACGATGATAGTGGCTTGGATTGATTGGATCCTCCATTGTATAGTATATAAAGTAGAACTCTGACTCAACAAACTAGCTCGGTCATATTTAATAGTTCGTTGGATGCAAGGTTCGTTGGAGCCAAGGGCATAATAATATTATTACCAGTGACCGCTGCCGTTCGCTGATCTGTGCATTTTTAGACTGACTGCCCTGAAAACGAACTTTCTGGGTGGGGTGGGGGGGGTTTCAAGTCATTGATGTCCGTCGTCGCGTTTATTTAAAAAAAGAAACATACAAAAAGAAATGAACAACAAATCAAACTGACGTATAAATGGCGTCGCATAACTCTGACACCCCCCCCCCCCCTATACGATCACACAATTCCACATGCACACAAGTCATCAGATCGTTGATGTTGAATGAATGCAAAAAGATTGTTAGAATCGCAGTTTGATAGGCGGACAATGACCTTGAACTTTAGACTGCTACAATATTATATCGTGCAGTATGTGTTCGTCGTCGGCTATTGGCTATCAAAAGGTGAGGACTGCTTTTAAGTATTTGTATTTTACGTTGGGGGGGGGGGGGGGGGGGGGCAGGTCTGGGAATGATAATAAAAAAAGGAAAGCACCGTTGTGGACTTCATTTCGAATTTCAACTAGATGAGCAATTTTTTGTGAGCTTGCCTACCCTTCTGGTTTGTTGGAACCGAGGTTGGGCCTGAGATTAGTTCGTTGGATAAAATATATTTTACCTAAGTCAATGAAGGAAAAAAAAACGGGAATTTTTCTCTGCTCGCTGAATGCAAGGTGTTCGTTAAGTCTGAGTTCGTTGAGTCCGAGTTCTACTGTAGTAGTACCAGAAAGGTGCCTAAATAACACCACAAAGCAAATGGTACACTTTGTAATGATACCTGACAACAGCTACTATTCCTATTGGTCGCCCAACCACACATGTTTTTTGTATTGTGTTTGTTGGCTGATGAAGGGGCAACCAGAAATGTTCTTTGTTCTGTTACCTGCTTTAACATTGAAGCTATACCATTTTCCATTGTTTTTTTATACCTTCTATTTTGATTTTTAGCTTCTGGCAGCCCTCATTCCTTATACTTCAACTAATACATTTTCACAAGATAAACAAATGGACAGACATCAAACAACCATAAGGTGCAAAATACAAATTTACAAAATCTGACTTTCTGAAAAAAAAACCAACTTTATTTTCAGTTCAGTCACTAATGACAAGTCTGTGATGGAACGATTGTGGCATTGGGCATTCATTACTTCTCAGTCAAATATATTCAAAAGGTTAACCATTAGAGACAAAAGTTAAAGCTTTACTTTTTCTTCTTCATTTAATTTTGGATCTTGATAGCCAAAATCCTCCTGGTTTCAGCACAAGCATAGTAGTAATGGTGTTATTACAATATGCTATCTTTAGAAACAACATTTTTTTCTCCACTTCACAGTGCAAAATAAACAGTACAATAGCGTTATGCACATCCCAAAATTGACAGAATTTGTGTATTTCTATAGAATAACATAAAAAAGGAAGGTAACTAACATTAACAACAATGACTCAAAAAAGCCAAAACCCAACACATTAAAATAATTCTTCTTTTACACTAAACCTGATGTCATTAATAATGGAACCCCCCCCCCCCCCCCCCCATAAAACATTTAAACAAAAAATCTTTTTTTTTGGACCCTGTATAAACATCTGACAAATGTTGAGAAGTATTGAATTCCAATGAAGCATGACATAATAACAATAACAATACTTTAAGATGGAGGGGGAGGGGGAGGTGGAGGTGCCACAGGAGCTCTGCTCCCAGGGGGAGGTGGTTGGATTGGCGGAGGGGGTGGGGCCAGGTGCATTCCTGGAGGGGGCTGCATAGGCGGAGGGGGACCAGGGGGCATGCCAGGAGGGGGTGGGGGAAGTCTGTGTCCAGGTCCCGGTCCAAAGCCTCCCATCGGAGGTGGAGGCATGGGTGGTGGTGGTATGCCGGGAGGCGGAGGGGGGCCCGAGGAAGGTGGGGGAGGTCCTGACATATCGGGTGGGGGAGGTGGACCACCATGGTGATGATGATGATGATGATGCATTCCGCCCATATGTCCTGGTGGAGGGGGTCCCGGTGGCATTCCAGGCATCCCTGGCACGTGAGATGCTGCTTGTAACGGTTTGGGAGGGCTTGGTGCCCTGGAGCCTCGTGGATCCACTTTGAAGGCAAACTGGAGGAAAAACTGAAAGGAAAAAAAAATCAAGAACAGTGAAGATCATCATCATAATCATAGTAAAAGCCTACAGAGGTGTATGTATGCAACTCTTTCAGATTTTTACTGATTTCAGATGTTTTGCTTTATCTAACTTTATACTTTTTTGGGGGGTTTTCATACATTAGTGGCAATCTATGATTTCAGACTCACTAGTATCTTTGGTCTTGCTGAGGTTTTCATATTTTTTTCTTCGATTGTCATTCACACCTCATTTACTGCCTTCGGTAACATTCAAGAATCAACACAGAAAACAACTTTAACCTCACAATTTTTGACTATTGTCAATAACACACATTTGAAGGCAATGCATAAAATTGAACTCTAATAACCTAATTTACCAAGGTGTGTCACTTGTAACCCACCCCCCCCCCCCCCCAAACCAAACCAAACACAAATAAAAACACCCAACAAAAGCACAAGCAAAATAGTGGTGGTTTTTTTAAACGACTAGCATCACTTACTGCATAGTAAAACGTTTGATAACTTTGTTCCTCTTCTGAAAAGAGAAACGATTACTCCAGTGTAAAGTTTAAATGCCTAGATTACCCAGATTGGTGCTTACCTGCTTGGTTTCCTTATTCCAATGAGTCCACAACTTTCGAGGATCTTTATCAACTTCTCTACTGGGCACCTGATATTAAGAAAAGTGTAAAAAGTAAGCTTTGTCCTTTGTGTAAAATTAATGACCTCTATTTCTATAAGAGGTAAAATATATCCCGTTCTAAGGCAAAGGGGCATAACTCTAAAATGACCAACATTTGTTTTTCAAGCAATAAGAATTTTTTTTTTTAAATTAAGAAAATTGATATGAATTTGGTTGTAATATGTGGGGAAAGGACTGAACATTCTCATACGCACACAAACAACTATATCATTTGAACCCTAACTAAGACACTGGCGTGAAGAAATAATGGGCACAAATATGTATGACACTAACAATTCATCTCACTAAAAAAATACAATCGGACCATTTCCTTTCTAGACACTACACCTCATTACAGATGACAAGCCCTTCGCTTACCTTAAAAGCAATTGTTTCATAGGGTTCAGCAGCAAAGAGCAAGTACTGCCATCTGCGATCTGGGGGTTCAATTCTCTGTTCATAGGCAGCCATGAAGCGATAACGCGGCTGAATTGTTTCAACAATCTCTGGGTAGTCAATCTTAAAAATACATCAAAGCAGAATTGAATTTCAGTTAAGACAATGATAAATGTCAAGCAAATCATCTTAGAAACAAAGCATAAAAAATTATGAAAAGGCACCGCAATAACTCAGAAGATCAGTAAGTAAAATAAGAAGAGATAAAATTAGAAACCCTAAAACAAGGGGTGAAATAAATGCAGAAAGCTTAGAAAATAAAATAGAGAGAAATTAACTTAGATGGTTTGGACATGTAAATAGAATGAATGAAATTAGGATTCCGAAACAAATTCTAGAATGCAGGCAACAAGGTAAATTACCAAGAGGTAGACCAAAGAAAGTGTGGCAAGAAACAATATCAGAGGTGATAGAAAAAAAGGGTGTGACGGTATTGGATGCAAAGAGGGAGACTCTGGATAGAGATTAATGGCGAAAGTTCGTCTGCACTTCACACCTTACACATAAAGGTAGAAAGGAAATTGATAAAGAAAGAAAGATAAAGCACCTCAAAAAATTTGAGATTTGAGTAAATGTAATGAAATCATAAACGCATGACTTTTCACCAATTTTTTACAACCAATGGGGATATGTTGCAGTATATATTTGGAATATTGACTGGCCGCCTTACAAATCACCTGGATAATAATTTTCATATATCAAACATCACTTGAAGATAAAAGATAGCTTTATAGTAGTTTGCATCCCTGAACAAGTACAGACCAACAGCCTTTGCATCATTTATACCCCAGCAGGCCATGTTATTTAATGTCCTTAACTCCATAGGGGGCATGTATAGAGCAGCTTATTAGGCCCCCATACGAATATACTGACAATTTATCTCTCTACCTGTAGTTGGGTACTAATTCACGTGAAGAAAAAATTATCATTGATAGGTCCCCCAAGATTCGAACCTGGGATTTCATATCAAGCATCGCAGTCCAACTATTCGGCCATGTTCACTTCTTGAATGAATTTGAAACACCCTTACCATTTTCACTACTTAAACAGCAGTGTTTCATGACTGTCAACATTGTAAAGATAATTTGAGGACATTATATTGTATATAGAAAGATATGTACCTGGAATAGGAGGGACTGCTGCGATGACTCTTGATCTCTCTGTTTTGTTACTGAAATAAAGCAGACAGTATGTGTAAGTTTGATAAACCGCACAGAAAACAATTAATTTCATGTGAACTACACAAAAAACACCACCCTAATGTCAATTTCTTTTTGAAAAATTCGACCATGTGAAATATCTGTGCACTGAGTTTCATTCATAAGTAGGTATATTATATCTGTCATCACTAACAAGAAGGCAATCAAAACACACCACAAATCAATATGGGGACACGCACCTTTGTATCCAGGACGACCAATTTTAACAAATCTCTTGATGTCCACTTTGGGTTTTTCAGGGGCGGGTTGAGCTGGGGCATCATTGGCTTCTTTGGCTGCACGTCTTGCACTGCATGATATAAAAATATATACGTCCTTTAGTGTTCTATCAAAATAGTTCAAATACTTAAATCGACTACTTTGAACACCACATTTTCAAGGTCTTAATTTGTTAAATACACACAGTTCAAATTCTTAGTGTTAAGGTCGGTTTTCTATGTACAAAAAAAAAGTAAAACCCATTAAACATTATAGACAGCACGACAAAACTCTTTCTAACATACAAGCATGGAGTGACATTTGGTTATTCTAATCATTTTCAAGTAAATAAATAAACTTGAACTGCACAGGCATTGGAAAGAAAACTGTTTGTTGAATTACTGATGTAGCTTTTTAGTGAAAGCACATGACCATGATGAATAAAGGGTGAAGAAATGAACAACAGTTTAATATCAATACATGAGAAATGAACATCCATCTTTAAAGTTAAAGACATGACAACATACGTCTCGAAAACTTACAGATTACTTTGATGCTTCTTCCCTTGTGTGTGGGCGAGGTAACTACCCTGGAAAAAAAGTAAAATAAATAATATGAGGGCTTAGTAAGGCTAAACAAGTCTTTTAATAATATTCATGTTAGTAGGTAGTAAGCTTTAAAATTAAAAAGTAAATGTGTAGAAAAAAAATAAAATAGCCTAGCTCTAAATAGTTCAAACAAGAATCATTATATCACACTTTGTTTTAGTCTATTAGCTTTGTAAAAAAAGACATCCTCATAACAAAAAAAAAAAGAAGAAGGAAGACAATGGACTGATTGACCTGGAATGTACATCTAAAAAAAAAGATGCATAAACATCACACGCGAGGACAGAGCATTACCATCTTGTACCAAGCAGTCGTTACATTAAAAAAAAGATGGATTTAATTTTATAATTTTCATGATCAAGGTAATGTCACTATAAATCATCTCCTATCATTGAAATCAGTTAGAAGTAACACATTTTAATGTGCGAAAAGGAAAAAAATACAGGTGTTTGAACCATCGCTATTATCTAATAAGCAAAACACTGTTATAACTGTTATATTATTATACTTCTACAATAACTATAGCTGACATCAAAATAAATAGCACAAATAAGGTTAGGAACTTGGGCACATATCTAGATTCTGAGCATTCCATGAATGTCCAAATCCGTCATTTGGTTTGAACCCTACATAATGAAGAAAGATCTGTTTTATAAGACCATACATTTCAGAGGATGTTACAAAGAAACTTTTCTCCCTTATTTTTTTCAAAGTTAGATTATTGCAATTCTTTATTGTTTGGTTTGCCATACTGGTAGCTAAATTTCTTACAATTAGTTCAAAACTGTGCAGCAGATAAACAAAATAATGGTTGATTACATCATACATACCTCATTGTTGTGAAGAGTGAGACACAGCTTGCATTCATAAGAGCCCAAATGATTTTTCATAAAGTAAGGATCCTGAATAAAAAAGATAAAATGAAAATGTCAGTCAATGGTACATAAATCTGATATGACATGAAAAGATTCAGTATTGAAGAATAAATACAAAGTGTTTTTTATTCGACCCATGTGAAATATTGGGTACCAGCTGATTGTGATAGCTGGGTAAATAATCTGTGACAGACAAGTGTTATATAAAAAAAGGGTGACGAATCATCACTATATTGCACCTAATTCATACAACTGGTGTGGGTTCAAGTTTAAATCAGCATTGTATTGTTATCCTTGGGAAAAGTATTTTACAATTGCCTCACTTGACCCAGGTGTAGAAATAGATACACTCAAGAAGTAATATAATGTGATGGTCCAGCGTCCTATCAAGAAGAGGACGACGAATCCTCACTTTGTCCACATCACGCCACGGAAACTGGGACAAATATAAGAGCCTCTCTGTGCCAAAAGGCTTGATCTCCTTTTTTTTGTAAATGGGAAAACTGTCACTGACACCATACTTCATCTCTCCCTACTACCACTCACCAAAAAGATAATCAACATTATGGAGGCAAGTTCAATAAAATAAAAAGTGAAAGAAAAATTAAAACATGAATCATGCAATAATGTTGTAAAGATTCTAATTCAAAGGATAGCAGCAAGCTTTAGCAAGTAGAAATACCTTATTTAAATCAATGGTCTCAAGGGCGAGCTGACGAAGTCGTTCTCGTCTATCTCGGTTACTCTCAGAGGCTGAGGCAACACCTCCTGTCCCAGTCTTTCCACCTGCTCTGTGCTGAAAGTCCATGGTGGAGACTTTCTGTCACCCTGCTAAAGTAAAACAGTAAAACAATAATAACATTTATGTCTGTCAAATTAACAAACACTCAGAAAATGACGACTCCCCCCTCCCTTGAAAGGTTAATTTACATCTATTTGAAAACTGAAAATGTCGGAAATATTTCAACAGCTTAAAAAAAGTTGGTTGAATTCTTTAACAAAAAGGTTGATCTATTTTGTACTCATTTTATAGATAATTTGCAAGTCAGAATTTTTCAGCTCGACGATTTTTACACAATTTCGGTGAAATTCGGTATTTAGATTACCATATCTCCAGAACGAGGCCTCTTATTTTCTCGGGAATACTATTATGGGATAGCGCATTATAAATACTTGAATCTGAATCTGATTGGTCAAAATACGTTCACAAACACTGTAGTAATCTATAAATAGGCAGCATGTGTTAAAACAATGGGGTGCATTCTCCCGCCAGCTAGGCAAATTAATTAATGGGTAATTACCCGGTTGCGCATGCACAATGACTTATCTGTGTCACTACTTGTACATTTTCAGCCTTCACAAAACACTCACTCGATCAGTCAAACCCAGATTCAGATACAACGCCATTTTGGATTTGTCGGCAAGCCATCACCAATCAAAATTGCACTGACTCAGATACCGCTTCAGCCATTGGCTCAGTTTTGTGATGAGTACACAAAGCTAATTTACATACTCAGCTTGTTTCGGTTCTAAAAATGGATGCACTGTGTTTTAACACCAATTTACTGTCAAATATTAGTATTAGTCCATGAAATTGTTAATAACTTTGCTTCTACTTCTAATTCAATTAGTAATTGGAGTAGAAGTAGAAATAAAATTTAAAGTTTTTTCTTTCAAACTCCTTGGTTTGACTAGCTCCAATTTATTCATCTAGATAGGTGATAAATATTGGATTTTTTTCATCTTTGACTTTGTCCCTATCACTATCATCATATTATTCATATATTGAAAATTGATGGTGGGTGGATACTTTGCTAATACTATACTAATATTATATTAATATTAAAATAAATTAATCCATCACGAATCACACCAGTTTAGTCTAGTTTTGAAAATTTTGTCAAAGTGTCTAGGTGCCGGGACCGTCACCTATCCTCCAAGCATACCCTGAGGATTCGTGCTGGGCCTGGCGCGATAGGCGCCAGGCGAGGAGATAAGGGGCGTGTCTATCCAAGCGATGATAGATATCAACTGTTCTGTCCAGGGGATGACAGAAGTAAAAATTAAATGAAGGCACTGGAATGAGTTATGTCCAGGGGGTGACAGAAGTAAAAGTGTCATATCGTCATGATCATATGAATCATAGTCTCATAGTCACAACACAAATCTGTGGACCATATTTACTCTCAAGACATTGCCTCAAAGGAAACAAATTATTAAAAATCTGGATTTTTTTCGTTTCACCTATCCTATCAGTATCACTATCTCATCGTAGTGACTTAGTAGACTTAGACAATAAATATAAGTTTTATCCAGTTTTCTAAAAAGCCAAGAAAAATGACTTAGGCCTTAGGCACTTGTGTGATCGTGCGTCTAGTTCCTATGCCTGGCACCTATCCTCCAAGTAGGGTTGGAGGATACGTGCCGGGCCCGGCACCTATCTATCAGTATCTCTGGGCCTGGAGTTGGGCAAGTTGGTGGAGGATGTTGGGCAAGTTGGTGGAGGATACGCATACGAATACGTGCCCGTCCCGGCGCCTATTTGAATTTGTAATTTACATTTTCTCATGCTCTACTCTATTAGAGTACTGTTGCTATTTATATATTCATCCATTCTATTTGCCTAGATATTTGTTAAATCTCTAAAGACTTCATCCATACTTCGTCTTCATCATCAACAATAATTCAACAAACTAACTCCCAACTCAAACAAAAACATCGTCATCATCATATCGATAATTGGTTATTTCATGAAATTCACAATGGTATCCCGGAGTAAAGCCCCATTACATACTAATGCCTTCAAACCAATTCTTTCCCTCTACACTCTTTCATAAATAAAGGGCCAGTCAAATAATTTCTTAAACGAATAATGCATTACCAATTCCAATTTAGAGATGTCAAAACGTGATATACCGGTGCTGTTTGTGTCGTGAACTCTAAAATTGTAAACTTAACTTCAGGTTGTTTACTTCCGGGTCGTATTATTTTCTTTTGGTAATTTTTCATAAACGTAACTTTTTCACTATTTTATGCTAAAACACATTTGACGATGCATAAATTTGTATGCACTGAATAATGAATCATAGCAACAGCTCTTGTTATTCAATATTTTTTGTAGGAGAAAAAATAAAAGATTCCAAACTATCAGTGATATCCCTAACTACCGGTGGACGAAATCAAACATGGCGACATAAACATTCTTGGAGTTCTTAATGTCATGACAAGGCCTCACTGTCTAATCATGAGGTTTACTGCAATGAAAAGGCTTGTTAGATTGGCGTGAATAAATTGCCTATTATGACTTACTTTTCCATGATTTGGATAACAAGTCTAATGTTGTAGGATATATTTTAACGAGTGCTTTTTAAAGATATATATCTTCTTGTCGCCTTGGCCTTGGCCTTTTTAAAAAAATACTTTTACTTTTATATTTATACTTTTACTCTTATACTACCTGTGTGCATGTTGGAGTTTGTGGCTGAGAACATCTCAGTCTGGGATCAAACAAGAATTCAAGGTCCCAAGGCAGAAATCCAATTGTATGTGTAGCTGATACTTGAAAGCAATGCAAAATCAGAATGGCAGGGCAGCTGTGGAATATCCCGTACTTTATACTTTATACCTACAACTTGTTCTTTTAATTTGAAAGGATACTGATACAATATGAAAAATGAAATAACTGCAGCTTATTTTTAACTGAAATAAATCAAAGAAAATGGATGAGTTCCAAGGAGAAAATGCAAAGAATGAAGAATTGCCATCAACTGTTGAAGAAATGCGATTGAAGCGGTTAGCATACTTCAGTCCTGAAAAATCTCAAACTAAGGAATGGAAAATAGAACATACTACTATGCAGCCTCAGCCTCATAAGGAAACACGGAGTTCTAATGGTCAAGTTGATGCAGTGAATATGACATATGGTGAGAACTACAGACACAGGATGGACAATTTCAGTATTTATAACACTGAACATGAACGTGACAGAATCAATAATCAGTATCCTATATCTGTTAGTCAGGGTACTTTTAACTCATCAACACCATCAATGACTTCAAAAAATGGTCACAATCCATCAATACCAGGACCACCATTATATTCATCTCAAATACCTGATCACAGTAGAAGAGGTGCTGAGTTTTCAGAAAGTGGACCAGTGCCATTAAAGTCAAAGAAAATGACTTCACCATACAACAACGCGTCTCTTTCAAGTAGCATGGGTCAGCTTAGTCTGTCAGATTCGAAAGATGGAATGTCTGTGTTCAAAAGTAAAGTTGATTTAGATGATTTAGGGCTTTCAACTCACAGGCCAGATTCTGAGGTATCCGCTCGGAACGTTCAAGGTCAGATATTTATTCCATCAAACCAAGGCTCTGGTAAAACAACAAAACAGATATTTAGTCACAAGACTCAAGGAGAGCTCCATAGTGCCCTTGGAGATGAGAAGATGGAAGAGTTAATGAACAAAGTAACACATGACATCGGAGAGCTCCAAGGCAAGCATCAAGCTCAGGGCTTTATAGATGAAGGTGAAAAACTCAAAAGGGATAACTTGAATAGTAGACCTGGTAGATTTGAACATTCTTCACCGAGACGTCATTCTTTAAACCAAGAAGGAGTTAAGGAGTTTCGTTCTTTAATGTCCCAAAACCATGACCAAGTGACTCTTCCAAAAAATTCTCGTAGCTCTTTTTCGTCAGAAGAAATTTACAGACAAGCATACGGAGATGGAATGATGTTTGAGAGAAACTACAGGGGATTGTCAGGTTCTAACAATGGAGGATGGCCCCTCAGAAAAGCGGAGAGAGTGAATGATCAGCCTTTATCTCAAAATGACGGACAATATTCCTTAAATTCAGCGAGGTCGTCATTGATGGATTATTCAAGTCACATGCCCGTACGCCATTCTACTTATCAGGGCTACCCTCATCCATTTTCTTACCCCCCACCATCAATGCCTCCTCCACCTTTCGATCACCACCACCAACCTCCTGGCCCAGCTGTTCCAGCTAGTCCTCAGTCTTCATACAGTGGAGCTGGTTTTCCTTTCTACATGCAGCCACCCCCATATCTTGGACACAACAATGGACCTCCTCCCCACCTTCACCCTCATCCTTTCTTTCACGACTCACCGGGTAGCTCTCCGCAATATGGTAACTTGTATGGTCAATCTCAAAGCAGATCATCGGGAACCCCACCTTCTCCAGGTGGCAATGCATATCAATATAACCACTCATTTCCTTCTTCAAACTATGGACCTCCAAGATTCTCAGGACATCCTGGTGTTCATCATACAAGTTCTTTATCACAACAGCAGCATGCCCATCATGCCTTGGAACAACAACAGGCTGGAAAAAGCAACTATTTCCTCTACAATCAGACCCCTCCTCATGCTTTGGATCAGGTAAACATTTCATGAATTGCAAAGTTGTAGAGAATATTTTTTTGAATTTGTTTAAAAGGTTTTTATTTTGATCTCATTTGCTAGCAACCTCTTCAGTGATTTGCATTATATATATAGTGACAGACAGTCATGTTTTGTTAATCCTACTTAGCGTATCATATGATCTTGGTCCCAATGTTGGTACAGTCATGTTAAGATGTTGATCTTTCCAATTTCTTTCTTTATTTATTGATAATCCAAAGCTTTGTCAAAGTGATTGAGTTTGGGAAGGGGGGGGGGGGGGGGGTTAAATAATATTAAAAATTATTGTAATTGTACTGTGTTGTGGTGTAAGGATCCATTACACACACACGCACACACACATGTCATGCATTGGGTTTCATACTTACCTGCGAATTAGATATAATTACATAATTGTTACATTCTGTTTACTGTTCACAAGATTTCCATGATTTTCATTTTATGCCTTCTAGAATGTGGATCATGACAATTTATCCCAAAGCGGTTCTGGGGTGAAAATACCTCACCCACCTCCAAATCCACCAGCCTTGCAAACCAAAAATGACCCACAGACAACCAAGTCAAAACCTACGCTGGAACACAGGTACGCTACCTTCTTACTTTGAATTTCTTCTTTTATTTTTTTTCTAAAGAGAGTAGCTTAGCAGTGTCATTGCTGATTTCATCTGTTTCATAAAATCTGAGTTACTTATCACATGTTACTATTGGATTTGAATAATGGGTGTCAAAGAAAAGTTTTCTGACTCACACTCGCATGACAAATCAGGAAACTGAAGCTAACCATCACACATTAGTTCAAGTGACATGCTGCTACCAAGGGATTGATCAAAAGTTAGCACCCTTTGCCACTGTCTTTAGCAGTTACAATCAGTGATTATGCACAAGTCCTTCACTAAATTCCTACCTCTATTAAGATTTTATTTTAAAGCGTCTTATTTTCATGTCTTAGGGATGAAAGTTTCTTCCCATTCTCAGCTCTCCCCTGTATTATAATCTTGTTTCAAGCATGTGTAAACCAGATTCTGCAAACTGTTAACATTTCGCTCTGTCTTGACCCTGAAAATTGCAATCGACTATTTGAGTTTGTAGAACTGCTCTTACTGCATTCGTTCTGTTATTTAATTCTGTCTATATATATATATATATATCCCTTCAGTGAAGATGAGACATGTTGGTAACTGTCGCCAAGGGGTGTTTTTTGTTACACAACAGCACAGCTCTCTCCCACAACAAAAAGCCCATCTTTTCTCTTTCTTGTCACCATGCTCTTACACAGTCCCTCCTGCCTTGACCATTCATTCAATATCCAAGTCATAGCTGTTTTGTTGAGGCTATCTCCAGGCGTCCTAATGTTTTGACTATGAACTGCTATCTCTTCTCCTTTTGATCAAGCTACTGATAAGATCAATGAATGTATGCACTGCTGTTCTGATTTAAACTCCCTCATTTGAATGGAGACATTTTGTACTGTGTTAAAGATGCATGATGAGTGTTGGATGAGCCACAGGGAACATTATGCAGAGTCTATGGTTAATTGGTTAGCCTGTCTAGTTGGAGAGATCCTGGATTCAAATCCTAGCAATGTTGGGCCTGCCTCCTGACATTGAGAGACTCTTTTACAAATTTTTATTTTTACCTCACTTAATCAAGTGTGAATGAGTACCTGATTATAAGCAGAGAAAGATCATTTTCACAATGTTAGAGTGATGTGCCTAACAGACTGCTCTACTGCATGCTCCGTGGGGAACGACTTTGAAATATATGTCCTGCTAGTGCTAGGAGATAAATGATGTAAATTCTGTGAGCCTGTACTTGTACTGGGTTGCAGACTATAATAAATCTGTGTTCCTCTCTTTATTTTTATAATCATGAATTTGGCATGTACATTTCTGTGCACTGCATGACGTTTGTAGAGCTGAGTGTCGTGTAACTGTTTGATTATTGTACACTTTTGATTACCTCCTTTGTCCTTTGACCCTAAAATGAGTAAAATCATTAAAGTATTAAAGATATCTTTTAATTGTAAGTTTAAGTTTGAGTTGCCTAAAAAAATGAGTAAACATGTATGTATAAATCACAACCTAATTGTTTTGATATCAATAGATGGTAATTGATTGCAATAATTTACGCTATCATGCTGTCATATATTTTTTGGCCCTTCTTACATCAATAATTTTTGTTCAAATTTTTACCTGGCATTTTTAAAGCTTTTGAAATTTTGTTCATTATCACAAAATTAATTCTGGGTCGTTACTAAACAGTTTATTTTATATGTCTCTGTATGTAATGAATTTAGTTTTGTTTTTTGTTTTGTACGGTCATGAGGATATTGTTTGTTTGTTTATCAAGTCCCCATTATACCGCAATAAGCAGTGTCGGGGCCAGCCATATGTCAAGCTCTGAAGGGTACACATGACAAATGGAAGTAAATCCAAATGCCAATGAGGTCTTACACCA
>JARFNW010002255.1:0-15526 GCA_031763155.1 Dirona albolineata | reverse complement strand
GCGGCGCCCCCCCCCCCCCCCCGCCAACCCGAAAAAATAGTGGGGCGGGGTTTGGGGAGAGGGGGGGGGTAGAGATGTACGTCTCCCTTTATTTCACTTTTTATTTTCGTCGTATGATATATATTGATAAAGGATAAACCCGAAACATTTATTCCTGTTAAGTCATAGAAGCCTATTCATTTAACTTAATATTAAAAAGGATTTGATTTTTGTTCTATATTCAAATGCCATTACTGCTTTTCTTTCATCTTTGCGTAGGGTCATTGGCACAGCTCAGAACTCCGAGGACTTTAGCCGAGTGTTTAAATGCCCAGCCACATCAAAGATGAACCCCAAGAAGAAGTGTAATGTATGGTAAACAGTAAGCAGATTATTTGGAAGGAAGAAATGAAATGGCCACGCCTCAGTACTTGGTGTACCAGTATCAATAATTATTAATTATTTTAGTAAAAATGTTGGTATTTTTCATCATTTAAATCTTATTTTATTTTTGTTGTAAAATACAACCCCCCCCCCCCACACCTCTTTTTCATCCTATGCAAATTATGGGGCTTTTTAAAAAAAGAGACTGCTGAAACCTTAATTTCAAATAATAATTGAAAAATAAATGATTAAATATTATGAACTAATTGATGCGACCATTTAGAATATCGCCCCGTGGACACTGATCGATTTGTCACGAGGTGTTTTGTGTTTTGTTTGTCTTCACCATTACATTTACATTCAACATTATAAGCACATTCTGTTGAAAATGATGACTTTGAGATGATGCATACGTGTTTGTTTGACATGATATTTGAATTCACGTTGAATATTGCACCTTTTTTTTTTTTTTTTTTTTTGGCTTGACTACATTTTCAACTTGTTGTTAAATGGGTAGTGGAAAACGTCTGTAATAGCACCTCTTATATAACGCAATGACACGTTTCTGTTTGCTGAATGATAAATGTTTTCATGATTCTCGTAATTGGAGATTTTAAAGGAAGTGAAGACCTGTGCCTATCTTTGCTTTCATTTTACAGACTGAGTTTCAAGATTTTATAGACTTATTGTGAAGTCCTAACTTAACGAAACATTCCAATGTTTTACAGAAACCAAACACTTTATCCTTCCTTCCAATGGAGTTTTCAATATTTGTGAATGATCCCTGTTGGTTAATTGTTTGCTTTGTATCGACCATTTTCATTGGTGGTAAATTATTTGCTTTGTATTGAGCATTTTCATTGGTGGTTTAGTTTTTGCTTTGTATTGACCATTTTCATTGATGCTTTATTCTTTGCTTTGGATCGACCATTTTCATTGGTTTAATGTTATTGGGCCATTATCTATAATTCTATTTGCATCCACCAACGTAGTCAAGAGATGAGGTTTATATTTAATGCACGTCATAGTCATAGGTTTATTATGTTGAATGGTATATCATTGTTCAGCTGATTCTGTTCTGTTGTCTGAAGGTAGAATGTGGTCTTTAAGGTTACATTAGTATTTGTATAACGTTACTTACAAATGAGGCAGTCATATGCGATAGAGTCCTGGCCAGGAAACGTTTACACAGACCATACGTCAACTGTAAGCACATTTTGGCACCATTTTATACTTAAAACATTACATGAATAATATAATGAATCATGCAATGGTGTGAGTATAATTCACTGCAACAGGCTTGGGTCAAAATGTACTAACAGTTAACGTAAGGTCTGTGTTATTACAGCCCCAGAAGCAGGAAATATTGTCAGTCTGTCCTTTTCAGGCCACAGAAACCGGGATAAGCGCCGACTCTATGGGCATGAAGGCTTTTAATATCTTAGTTTTACTTTTAATGCAGCATCAAAATTGTCTCCGACCCCTATAATAGTCAGGACCAATTTTCAATGTACACGCATCCAGCCTTTCAGTCTTAACCCCCCCCCCCCCCCCCAACAAAACCAAACAAGATCATCTCGTCATTCCATTTTCGCTGCCTTCACCAAATTCGTAATTCATTTTTATTTAAGCTAAAGATTCTTTTCATCACAAACCATCCGTCATTTCTTTTGTTCAGCCTCGACCCAGTTATTCCATCCGGTCTTGAATTCTTTTCTTCAAATCCTGTTCATTTTTACTTTAGATAAAATATTTTTTCTAACAGACCATCGATCCATCATTTCTTGTGTTCAACCTCGACACAGTAATGCCACCCTATTTGAATTATTTTACTAAAGTAGAGACAGACCCTAATTCTACTGCTAGTCAAGACGAAGCATTTTAACCATTTTGATTCCGAATAACGAACATTTGACAATTTTGAGGAAATGGCCTTGAAAAAGCAGTGGGTAGATCACATTCTTGTCTTTAATTCTTTTTTCCTGAGAATTCCCGGATCTATGTACAGCCCAGAACAGGTCACTAACTACACTTGAAAGAGTATGCTGGGACTGTATGGAATTCTAAACAGAAAAAAATACATTATCACTTCGCTGTAAAAATCCTGTTTGTCCCAACAACTTGCAGGAACATTTTCAAATAAGTGCCGCAAAAAAGCAAAGCAAAGCAAACTCTCTTACTCACTCACTCACTCAGTCCCATAACTGGGTAGACTTTGGGGGGGGGGGACACGTGCGGGAAGCACAAGACACAATCCTCCTCCATGACGGTCTGTACATGGCTTTCCCCAGTAGTTTCTGCATTGACAGTCTTGTCCTCTCTTGTCTATCCACTATCCACAACTTTCTTGGTCGTCCTCTTCTTCTTTATCCCGTGACCGTGCCCTGCGTGCAGTGTGATCTTGCTTAGACCATCATGTCGGGTGACGTGGCCAAACCAATACAAAGCAAAGCAAACCCGAAAAACTCTCAAATAAGTTTTACCCCAAGACAAACAAACCAAATACACAACGACACTCCTACTTTATGGACATTTTATCATAGCATTATTGTAAATAGAACACAGCATTCAGGCACAGTATAATGATATAGTCAGTTGGTTTTTGTTGTTGTTGCCACAATATAGTCTATCTACCTCAGGATGTGACCATCATTGTCATTGGTGGATCTTCGAGGAGTCGAGGGACGAGCAGGTTTTGTGGTTAAGAATGACATATTATTAATTACACACGCAAATGTAACTTACAATGTTTTGCTTTTAGTGGCTTGTTTTTAGTTAGTGGGTCAGGTGTCTGTTGTAGTGAGAAAGGCATAGACATAATTATTACCATTTATTGGGCATTTTTTGTTGTTGTCATATGTTCCAAATTGACATCAATATTCTTATTATGGTGGAAGATTCAGTCAGTCCATCTATACACACTCACACACACGCACACACAGACAAGCACACGCAGACAAGCGTTAAGCATTCCCAGACAAAGCACAAAGACACAAACACACACACACACACACACACACATGCTCACTCACACACGCACACGATCACACACACACACACACACACACACACTACTTTTCTATGCGGAATATCATCTTTGAGAAGATGGGTTTTCTAATAATTATTCTATTATATTGATGACTGGCAACACTTTTCTATATCATTAGATTCTGTACATATATATGGACTGAGCTGTATCTTCATACATATTATATAATATATATATTATATATTAGAATATAGCATGTCATAAATGGCCTGTGATGCACTGTGTTCAATACAGCATAATGGTGATCACGATTTAAAAGGTTATTGAAACATGTGGTACGAATGATGCATAATGTACATATAATCATAATATCACTGTTGTAGAATGATTAATAGTCGATTTCATAATAAATATAATATTTTTTAATATAGCGTGGTACATATTGTAAATTTGTAATCTCAAATTAAATTTGCTGCTGGTGAATTGATTAAACAGTGTTTTAGGCACACATTATGAATTAACAAATTTGACATTAACATACTCTGTTGATTTGTTTATGCACGTCATATATAATCAGTCCTTATTTTTGTATTGAATAAACATATCTTTTATTTCATTACCAAGATGTTCTGTTTGCAAGTTTTTGCTGTGATTCATTCAGGACATTTCGATCAATGATCAGCGCATTTTGTTTCCATCAGTGTCACTTTGAGCTGTGTTATTATTTTACATGACTTGGCAACATCAATTTATAATTTTCTGGAAAATTGTAGGTTTGTATTCAAGAAGCTGATCTTAAAGCATGCATTATTCATGAGGAACGATGGCTGCCAGAAGCTGGAAATCAAAATACCTTCCATTTTTTTAAATTTAACTCGAAAAAAAAAATAGGTCTGAAGGTGTTAGTTATTGCAATGTGAAAAGTGTGTAGGTCTGCTGCGCAAAACACATTAATAATGAAATCATGGCGGCTACAAAAGTCCAATGGAGTGTTCCAATGGAGTGTTCCAATGGAGTGTTCCAATGGAGTGTTCCAATGGAGTGTTCCAATGGAGTGTTCCAATGAAGTGCTCCAATGGAGTGTTCCAATGGAGTGTTCCAATGCTGAGTCCTTGAGGAAGACTCTTTATTTACACAAATTATTTTACCTAGATTAGGTGTGAATGAGTACATGCCAGCTACAACAGAGAACCATAATATTGTCCAACTGATTGTAGCCATGCGTCTAATTTTCTGCTTCTATTGTATGCACCTTGGGAAGTTCAGAATAACTTTGAGTGAAACAAATTGCTGGGGAGTGGAGACTGCGATCCTGTATTTCTGCCACGAAAGGCAATAATTGTGCAACCAGTCTCAATATCGGCTAAATCCTGGCCTGGCGAGACCTACCATGTAGGCCTTAGACCTAAATTCAGCCGCGGGTGTGCCATGAAATGATTGCCTTCCGTTTGGAAACAGCAGATTTATACAAGGATGCAGACAACAAAACCCCATGTGCCAAAGGCCAAATTGACATCTACCAAAGCGTCGTTGTGTTGAGATATTATATTGGAGGATAAATATTATTATGAGGCTGAGTTTGTTTCATCAAATTCTATCAAGTCACTTCATCAGTATTCTAAGCGGCACTTCAGCAGGTGTTAGGGACGATTTGGGTCAAGACAAGGTGTGCCAAAAACAGGTGTGCCAAAGACAAGGTGTGCCAAAGACAATGTGTGCCAAAGAAAATGTGTGCCAAAGACAAGGTGTGCCAAAGACAAGGTGTGGCAAAGACAAGGTGTGGCAAAGACAAGGTGTGGCAAAGACAAGGTGTGCCAAAGACAAGGTGTGCCAAAGACAAGGTGTGGCAAAGACAAGGTGTGCCAAAGACAAGGTGTGCCAAAGACAAGGTGTGCCAAAGACGAGGTGTGCCAAAGACAAGGTGTGTCAAAGACAAGGTGTGCCAAAGACAAGGTGTGCCAAAGACAAGGTGTGCCAAAGACAAGGTGTGCCAAAGACAAGGTGTGCCAAAGACGAGGTGTGCCAAAGACGAGGTGTGCCAAAGACGAGGTGTGCCAAAGACAAGGTGTGCCAAAGACCCAATGATGTTCTGGGCTATAGACACAGTCCTTACGTTGTTTGACTGATAAGACATTTGTGCACGCAGTGATCGACCATAACTACGTCATGTTTTCAGTAGAATTCAATATTGAAGGATGTCAAGTAGGATTGTGCCAAAAATGTACCAGCGGTTTACGTATGGACTGTGAATACGTCAAAACCGTTGGCTTGGGTTTTCCATTTCCCAGGGTCGGTCTATTGTGAGTAGAAAGGGTCTTGACAAAGCACTTTCCTATGGTGAATAAGGAATCTCATGATTGATTTTTTGCCTCGGAATTGCAAGGTCAAGTTGCTGGGGAAATCTAACAATCTTGTCCAATAGAGGTGCTGAAGTGGCAGGGAACTGCCAATGAAGTGACGCAATAGAAATGAGACAAACTCAGCCAGATATTTTTATTCTGTCACGAGGAGACCTTGAATCCACCAAACAATCACGGCGGGTCAATCACTTTCTTGCCTTAGATTCTTGAACCAGTTTCATGCTCTATGTACAGCATAGAATTGGTCCCAGCACTGCATGCAATACACAAACTAAATGAAATTGGATAAGAAAGATATATATATTACTACCCTACACAACTCCACCACAACGTAGCTGGCCGGATGGTTACGGCTGCAGAGTTTGAGGCCCTGAGATCCCAAGCTCAATAATCTGCCAATGCTGCTGAATCCTTGGGGAAGACTTTTCTTTTTTTTTTTTTTTTCACTTTAATGAGAACCTATCTAGAGGAACAGGGAAAATAATGTTAGTATGATGCGCCTGACAGGCCACTCTACTATAAACTCCCCACGGGGTTGAGAGGGGTATTGAATGACAAGGCCTGCTGGGGAAATTAAATGAAACGAAATGAAATGAAATTGCCTATATTTTATTCACAAGGGCTCTTTGTCTTTAGGGTTTATTTTGAAAAAAACCACTGAAACAACTCAATCATCAGCCGCAGGGCATCGCAGCAATGTAAGCAAAAGAGAGTTAATTTTCTTGCTGCCCAAGAAAAAAAAAATAGCAATGCCGAAAGTCACACTTGAACCCCCACCACCTATGTGGTGAGTGTAATGTGTTAACCTCTTGGCCACCGATGTAAAATATGTGAGCCCCTGCTTGGACTTGTATACAGATACTCATATATGACCTTGTTCATCTTTATCAATGAAATCTGTAAGGGAAAAAAGGGAGACAACACAGATAATAATAAAAGAACAATCTGACCTTTGACACCATGCCTTTATAAACTTGTATATTATATAATACTTCATGCAAGGCATTCATTCTTCCAGTACATTTCATAATGAGATAAATGTGTAGATTATTTTTCTTTCTATATGTGTATAATAGTAATAGTGACGCACACACTAATGGCTGCCTGCATCGTTTGTTTTACTTACAATAATGACTAATGAAGAATGCATTCAAAATTTCTTACAGCATCTTAACATGAGATATTGACTATGAAGGTAACAAGAAAAAGATGCAAAGGATAGATGGAATCTGTATCTTTCTAACATATTCAAAAATACGAAAAAATAAATTAGTTCAAAATAGGATCGAGGGGGGAAAAAAATCCAACCCCCATATCGTCTGTGGGGTGCAAAACTATCATATCTCAAAAACCCTACTTTTCAGGAGAAGCAAAAAACTGATTTATTCTTCACTAAAGTCAGAGGTATGATACATTTTCATCATATCACAACTTTCTTAGTTTTTACGCTTAAGGAATGCCGTTTTGACACAATGAGCGCTATGCATAGCACAACGTTTAACATATTATTATCTCTCAGTGTAAAACGATCATCAGTTGAGTTATGATAGTTTTTCACCCTAACGGACGATATATTTCATGTGTATACTAACACGAAAGAACCCAACTTGTAGTTCTCAGGATGGAATGATTTCAATACAATCCCTGTCTTTCTATGATAACATTCAAACATATATTATGTTGCATCAAACCGTAATGATTCGATTGACATTGAATAGCGGACGATTAAATCCAGTTTTGATTAGTAAACTAGATTATATTTCATTGTAACTTAGAGTTTATACCATGTAGAAATGGCTAGATTTTAAATTTATTGAAGAAAAACAATTCTCTATGTCAGACTTTGAAATCATCTAAGCAGCTATTTCTCAGATTGACCATTCCTGACAAACGGCTTATTAGGAAAAAATGCAACAAATATACCAATTAATGTGATTGAGTACGATCTAGTGAGAAAGATCTTTCATGAAATATGTCCTCCCTTTAAAACTGTGATAATGGAATCATTTTGATTTCGTGCAAAATTGAGAGTATAGTAAAATGTAAAAATAAAATAAATAAAAACAACAAATCATTAATAAAAACATTTTAAAAAAGACAATTCTAAACATTCCTTTCCAAAACTAACTTTGAAATACTTATTCACACTGCACAGAGAACAAAATATTACACCTACTTAACAGTTTCAAAATTAATTCTTCACAATTTACAATAATCACATGAATTTTCTTCACTTTAATGAAGAGATAAATCACAAATGCATCAAGAGTTACAAAAAGAACTCACTCTGTCTTGAGACAATTTTGTAAATATCACCAAGGTTGTGTTTTTTTATGTAAACGAACTGCAGCAGAAATGATTATACAGTAAAATCTCGTCACACCACCTCTCAATAAACCATTATTCTTGTTTATCATACAATTAAATGATATTGAACTCAGTAATCTATTAAGTCATCCATTTAGATTACCCTCATAATGCTTCAGACTCAAAGATGGCGGTATAAAGGGATTTTACTGTACATCACAAAACAATTGGTTAATTCAACATAAACGTGTAAAAGATTCGTATATATGGACGGAATGCATCAAATGAATAAAACGATTATTTGTGGACGGAACTTTTCACTTATTGTGTGAAGGCAGACTATAAAATCCACTCCCTTGTTTCCTGGATTGGCAAATAAAACATCAACAAAAGAGTTTTATTACAAACTGGATGAGACCCTAAAATTCGCTCTGTCATTTAAATGAAAGAAGCAATTGTTTTAAATCCCACGCACAATCCATGGTTATAATAAAGTATGATTATTCATGTTTCCAAAATAGAAAAGAAATAGAATGCATAAAGTAAATGAGAGAAGATATTATACGTTACCTTTAAAAATATCAACATATAATAATATAGCCTATATACATATACATATATATACATATATAATATTAAACAATGGTTCAAAGCCATGAAAAGAACAGAACAGTTTTGGCAAATTTGATCATACGGATCATTGCAACCTCAGGAATGTGGTTTGGGGCATTTTATCTTTAAACATCTTGACCGCAAATATATTCAATCATTATTGAAATACTCGAATGACGATAACCGGTCCTTACAATGATAAATCATAAATCAAGGACAATTATTATACGATTCATTGTTGTTGATGTTGTTGATGTCGTTAAGTCCTAAAAGGTTCACAAGTCACATACTTCAATCCTTTAAAAAAATATTTAAAATATATGATCCAAATTTGCCCTGAACACAGAGAAACTATGGATCAAAGATTTAGGACATTTGGTGATCAACCCTCTGTGTATAAAACCTTTTTTCTGACATCATGAGCAGCAAGACATTACTTTATGTTACATTTGTGTCCAATAACAGTGTTTGCTCTTGCCTTGATGATGTTTGCTTCCATAGCAAAAAAAAAGAAATTAATAAAAGGTTGAAGAAGAGATATTGAAGAAAGAAAAGTCGGAAATGTTTCAGTTTGCAACACTCCTTTTAAAACAGCAAGATCTTATCAAAGGCGGCTCTTTGTATTGGAATGTTTATTGGCGACACAGATCAGAGATTCCACCTGAATCTAAATATAAACTGTCTATCTACACGATTTAGTCAAAACTTGCCCGTGAATCATATATGTCATTTTTTTAAAAGTAAAAATAAATATACTTTGAAATGATGCATTATGCATGAACCGGACGAAAGTTGCGAAAATGGCTCATGCAAAAATACAATCATCGCATTTGACGTTGTTGTTGATTTTTTTATAATGAAAAAAACCAAATCGCCACCACACTGAATGGTTTAGTTTCTTTTATCAGATCTTACAACAGGGATAATCCAAGAATGAAAATTGTTTTATACTGTCAGGCTGTTATACTGTTCATTTTCCTCATTTGACTATCAATGTTGTCATAAAAATATACAAAATTAGAAAATCATAATTTGGCACTATACAGGTCACAAACTTCACAAATTATAATCAATAAAATAATGCTTTAGGGTTAAGGTCTACAAAACTATAAATGATAACAATAGTAATGACAACAACAACAATAATAATAATAATAATAATAATAATAATAATAATAATAATAATGTTTGTTTGTTATCTTTCCCTATGGTACCGTAATTAAACAGTGTAGGGACCAGCTCAGTGTCTGGCCGAGGACAGTGTACAAGGCAGAAGGCATCAATGTGCAGACCCAGGTAAAACGAATCCAGGTTAATTGCACGTCTGTGCCCCAACAGTACACATACAGAGCTGGAAAATCTATGGATCAAGATTTTAAGGCAAGCAGGGGATCAGCCCACTGTGCCAATAAACCTTGTTTGGTCCAAGAAGCAATACACTGTTCAATACTACTCATATCTGGACCAGACAACATAGTAATAATAATAAGTAATAATAATGATATTATGTCAACTTTTGGTAACATCACAAGTCTGAAACTGAAATATATCTTTTTCTTCTTCTTTTTTTTTTTAAAGATAAAAAATATAGACAATAATCACTGAGTTACTGACATCAATCAGTTTTAACTATTTGGCAATTCTCTCAGGCATGTTTCACAACATTAACATATATTTAATTACACGAAAGAAGATTTTATTACAAGTACAAGAAAGTTCCTCGCACAAGTCACTCTGTGACACTGAGAAACAAAACATGTGCGCATATTTTAAAGGTCAAGTTCATCCTCCTGAGTGCATAGAAAAAAATGTGACCGGGGTTGATGTTTAAAGTGGGGCAGTACACCTTTCTTTGCCAGCGTACACCATTTTAGTCTGATTCAAAGAGTACCACGTCTGTTTTTTGGAACCTAGAGACACACCTGGTAAGCCATAGAAGACTAATTCTCAGGTTGCAATAGAATGAAATTAACAAGTGAATGAATGTATCTTTTATCACAACTTTCGTCAATAAATACCCGAACCTACACTATTTTTCTGGTGGTTTTTTAAATTCTTAATCACTATACATCATATTCATCATCGTTAACATTGTCATTATCGTCTCTGTACAGAGTGTATCTACCAGTGGCCCTGGGTAGACTCCCACTGCTGTTGATGTTTGTGCTGCTGCTGTTGTTGTTGTTGCTGCTGTTGTTGTTGTTGTTGTTGCTTGGATGATAATGCAATTTTTTCCTGTCTATTTCCTCATCGTCCCCACTGTCCCCACCGCTAAATGCACTCGTGTTGATCCGATTCCTGGCGGGTTCCGTGTGAGAGGACCAGGACATGGCCATATCGTTGGGATCCCATGCAGAGTCTAGACTGTTGCCGAGGCCACTGGTTCCCACAGTATGATCCACAGGGGACATCACTCTCATTTTCTAAAAAGAAAATATGAAAAAAAGATCAAAATATAGCATACCTAATTTACTGGGATTTTTTTACCCCATCCCAACACACACATAGACACACACACATACACACACACACATACACGCACACAGACACACACACACACACACACACACACACACACACAAACGACGATTTATAGGTTTAGCATATCAATTCATTGCTCAAGAAGTAAATTCCAGAGACAAAATTTTCATCTAATAGATATAAATAGTGCATTGAAAATAAAACTTTAATAAGTTTGTGATCAGCAAATATATTATCATTACAACTTTAACATAAAAATATTTGAAATTATTTTCAGTTTCAAATAGTCATAAATGGACTTGTGATGATGGAATGACAATTAAAAGTTTTCAATCATCAAAAAACCTTATTCGTTACTAATACAACGATCCAGCTGAATAAAAAATTATGTAGTACTAATCAAAGCGAAAAAGAAAAAAAAATCCTAACTATACTTCACTAAATTCAGTTACAGAAGAAATTATGAATCATATGATCTATACTCTGCACACATTGTGTTAGTTTTAACAAGTTAAGGGGGGGAAAAATCAGTTTAAGTTAGCAGAAAAGATATGTTTCATGCTTTACTGGACAAATTATGGTAGGCTAAAACACTAGCGTCATTATTTACAGTCTGTACGTTAGCTGTTAGAACACTTTGGCACAACCCTATTTGACATCCTTCAATATTGAATTCTACTCAAAACAAGACTTAGATAACATGATTTGCAGCATGCACAAATGTGTTATTAGTCTACGTAAGGACCGAGTATATAAGGGGACTGGTTGTGATCACACTATGGCCATCCATTCATCTATCTAACTTAGAGATTTAACTAAAAAGGCATTTAGGCCTAGATTAAAACAGTTGCACAAACACAGAGACCAATAAATGGATGAGCTGTCATTGATTGTCTAACCTTTGATAGGCATATAAGCATTAAAGTAAAGAAAACTAACTCCACGTTCGCCATTTTAAAGAGATCATTCCAATATCTAGATGCCTCGTCAGAAAACATTCCTTCATCTTGCGCACAGCAACTGTATGGAACAGCTGACCTGACCAGGTCACAAATGCCCTAAACGTCAACACCTTCAATAACAGACTTGACCGACACTGAGATGACCAAGAATTGATGTACAAACAGCCACAAAGCGGCATTTGGAAGAAGACGGTCAACATAATATCTATAACAGGAGTCCAGAGGGTAGAAACCCTTGAATCCTGGGATGGAAAACAATGCTAAGTAACGCTAAGTAAGTCGACTAGCTAGCACCAGCGCAGCAATTGCCGTGGTATGCAAAGAGTTAATCAGATAAAATGGAATACCCTTCAAAGTTTCCACTACTCTGTCTCTCAAGAATGGAAGTGTGCCAGATAATTCATGCCTCTTCAAGTTGGATATGCCAGATAGAAAATTTTTAGAGGCGTTTGACAAGAGCAATATATAGTCGGTTTTCCTTTAGAGAAGCAATCAAATCACCGCCACCTCATCTCATCATTATTGGCTTTTTACTTCAGGTCTAAACACTACTCTTTGATTATTATAACATTAATCATTCAATCTATAAATATGTGTTGAAGTGATTTGCGCCACCCTGAAGTCATTGTACTCTTCAAAGAGTCTACTACCCCAATATTCTACAGAATCTGATACAGATACAGATATATAGAAGCTAAATTTATCACATCCACCCATCAATCATACGCCAGAATTGTATTATTTGATCCATAGACACAGGTAAAGATACAGAACAAATCTGATCCTGAAGGGTTTTACATTATACATATACTAATACTATATGCTTTTAGATTGTAGGGCATTTTAGGGCATTTTAGGGCATTTTAGGGCATTTTAGGGCATTTTAGGGCATTTTAGGGCATTTTTAGAAGTGGATTCTGACGCTCTAAAAGTGAATTAATTATTATCAATCATTATTATAAAACAGTTTAGAAAAGCTTTAGAATTTCCTCCTTTCACTTGCATAGGCTATAGGCTACCGCTATTTTTGTAGTTGGACATCTGTGAGTCATTGTGTTTAACACGTCAAAATAACACTGCAAAAAAACGACACAACACAATGGGAAAAAAAACCAAGCAAATGGAAATAATACTGTCAGATTGTGACATTATCTTTTTTTTTCTTTTCAGAATGTCTGAACTTTAGACTGAATATCACAAGCTCTTAAAAAGCATTGCTATGGGGAAATTGATCAGTTAGTGAGACGAAACAAACCTGAGTGTGGGAGGGGAGAGATTGTTTTCCGGTTCTTTGGTTTTCTTGAAAAAAATTAACAGATCAAGGTAGAAAAAGTATAGAAACAAAAACCCTTGTTGGAAAATAAAATATGTTATTACATGAGTTGTTCACACGACAGGGTGCCCAGTGTAATTCAGTGGTGATCATGTTAGAGTTTTGAGTTTCTCACCCATAAAGAGATTTGTTTTTAAAGGAGTCGAGTAAATATACACTTTTCAAGCATAAGATTTTCAAATTTCAGATTATTTTTAACATTTCAGAAAACGTAATGCATAAAACCTGAACTTATCATCAGTAGCATCATAAAAGTCTGAAACATTTTCTTTTTTTTCTTTTGAGGGAAGACTATACATTGCTCAAGAAGTAGCAGTCACAATCCAAGACATCGTAAATACTGAAAGTTTCATTTGAGAAACATTGCAGTGATAATAATATGTTATTCATTCCGAATTATTCAACTCAATTTCAGAACAGAATGACCACCATTATCAGCAATCAAATGGTTACATATTTTTGGACACACTTTATGTCAATCCTCAACATTAAAAGTCATTTTTCCACCTCCTTTTGTGGTAATTATGTTATATATTTCTTACACTCAAGTGCACTTTCTTTTTTTTAAAAATAATTAATTTTCATTATCAGATTGATCAACCTCCTTTAAAACCCAAATCTCTACAGTGTCTAGTGTCACACGGAAATAGGCTCTACCATTATACCATCACTGCACCCGCGGGTTATGGGTGTAGAGGATGCTGGGATTGTTGTTGTTTGTAGAAATAAGGATGAGGAAAGTGAGGTTGGGTATGCGGAAGATGCAAAAACACTGGGACAAAAGCTCCTTGATCCTGACCAATTGAAAGGGGAAGAGAAATTGATAGGACACTAAGAATATATAAGTATCACAGCTAGGGAAATCAAAAAGATGGATCGTGTGCACCTGAAGTGTCATGTGGGTTAACTGTCCTTCAAATATTGGTTATGAAAAATTATAGTTATAATGAAAGCTCTAAAAGGTTTGTGGATTTATGAAAAATTCTAAGTTTCTTTTTTTTCTTTTTCGTATTAAATAATCAAAGGGAAAACAATGGAAATTGTAGGCTGCAAAATACTATTTTATCAGACTGAAATTTTGCACCTCAGGCTTTGAAATTTATCCAGAACTAATCATTTATTAGTTGATGTCCATAATATGAGAATAATCTCAAAATGAATTAAAGTGACTCATACGTAATTACCCCTGTATGTCAGGCCATAAAATATTGTTTGGGGAATCCATGATAAAAGATAAACAAGAAAAATTATTTCTAAATCCTTTTTTTAAAAGCTTACCCAACCGCGGCATGTTGCATGCACTGTATGTATTTTATCAAGGAACTTTTTGCAACGATCAACAACAAGCAAAAGCAGAGAGAGAGAAAAATAAATTCCAGATCATCGAGCAGTGACATGACATTGTATAATTGAATAATTCCACGACATCTCACCTCCTTCTTGCTGACATCCTTTAAAAGTTTATCTAAGTTGTGTTTCTGCTGCGTCAAATTCTGGAGACGTTCTTGGAGACGCCCATTCTCTTCCTCGAGATATTTGGTCTTCACCTGGGCCATCGACAGAAAACGTGACTTGTCTCTCAAGTTCTCCTCGATCTCCGACAATCTGAAAGAAATTCCAAGGGTGTCTGGAATAGAAACAAGACAGGAAAATAGGAAATAGAAAGATAGGCAATGACTATCAGATGGATTTGGGTTTTCAAATATGTCTCTGTTTTAGAGGTATCTCATTTATTACTGTTATTGCTCAATGACAATTGTTAGACTAGTATGATAATACAGATTTTTTTGTTTACGTGACAGAATTTATATAGTGACAATAGTGACTGGTCTTGGTTTAAAAACAGAACTTGTGTGCTTTGTTGTTGTCTATGCTCAGTAATATTGCTAGGCAGTCTTGGGCCCAACACAATGTTCAGCCTTAAAGAAAAAAGAGGGATGTTGAACAAATGCTAATTTCATAAAATCATTTGATTTCCCCTGCAAGACAGAGTTTCCATCTTTCTTTACCAAATCCTAAGTGGTGCTGTTCATAGTTAGATTTCACAATAAGGAACTAATATCCTCCATAAACCTCCATCCTATTTCCTTTTTTTTTTGGGGGGGGGGGGGGGGGGGGG
>JARFNW010002254.1:0-25527 GCA_031763155.1 Dirona albolineata | reverse complement strand
ATTATTATTATTATTATTATTATTATTATTATTATTATTATTATTATTCATTATTATTATTCATTATTATTATTATTCGTTATTATTATTATTCATTATTATAATTGTTATCACTATTAACTATTACTATTATTACTATAAATTATTATTATTATTACTAAATATAGATATTATTATTGTTATTATTATTATTATTATCATCATTATCATCCTCATCATTATTATTAGTGGGTGTGTAAGTGTAGTATATCCGACTGCCCACTACTTATTGTTCTTGTTTTGGTTCTAGGGCTAGTGTGTAAGTGTAATCCATGATAAAATAATGGTTTGTGTTTCTATTTTGAAAGAAACTAACCAAATATAATCGCATTAACAAAATTCAAAATACTGCCTAAAGTACCAGGTGATCCTCAAAAATTTCTTATACATATATATCACACACATTAACTTTTATACACACAAGATGAAAGATTTATCTTGATACAATTATTATGGTAAATTTTTGGAGGATAAATAGAGTTTTTAAAAACACAAAATTTCTAATGGAAATAGATAATCACAGAAACTTCTAAATTTCACTGAAACTTGAATCTGAAGTTTTACTTGCGATCAAAATGTCTTGAATTTGAGTTGTTAGTGTTAGCATTTTATTAAATGCGGATAAGAATGACCCTAAATTCTGCCAGCGTGATATTGGACATCTCATTAATTAATGGTGAGATAGCCAGTGAACAGTAATAATATAAAATGAAAAGAAATATGCAAGATCAATCATAGGAGACATCCTTCTAGATGTATTTTCGTAATTTCTTCAATTTCTTCCAACTGCCCGCTGTGACTGAGTCTACAGGACATTTCATTGTAAATGTCTTTGATTAATGAAATATTCCACTATGCCAATAAACCTTGTTTTGTGCAAGAAGGATTACACTATTCAATAGTACTCATAGTCGGGACCAAACAACATGATATTGTAGTCTCAGGTGTTCACCCAACAGCCATATAAACTTTTGAGTTTTAAAAAGCCAGCATCTCAATCTCAGCCAGATATGGATTAAATTATAATGCCTACAGCCCAGTTGATACCAGATGTACTGCACTTCTACTTTCCTCTGGATTACATTCAGTCAGTGGATTTGAGGGAGAGGATTTGAAACTTGGGAAACACTTTAATAAAAAGTCTAAAAAGATTGATACCCTCCCAGGCTTGCACCTTTTGCAGCTGTCCATGAGCAGATACATGACAGAAGGAGGCCATTGCATTATTATGGATAGCATTTTACCCTCCATTATTCAGTGGAATGGTTTAAGATTTTACAAATTTATTGTCAGTATCAATATATAATTGTAAACCACATATTTTATTAAAGAATCTGGTCTTTTAACTTGTATAGTATAGAGTAATGGTAAGATATGGAGAGAATGAATAATGAACAGCATTTGTAAAAAAGGCTTAGCTATAGTCCCAATACAACAGTCCTATTCAACTAAAAATATTATTTTAGAAGTAAAAGTTATTTGACCCAAAACAGACAACATAATATGAGTTTAATGAAGTCTTTCTCTGCATATCTTTCTCTTTATGACTTTATGTGAGCGTGAGAGTATTCTGCTTGGTATTGGCCGGTTACCAATATATTGTTTAAAAATGTAAAAAGAGAGAATGTTGAACCCTTATTATTTGAATATTATGATGAAAGTCTTCAACATGACTTTTTTTTTCATTAAATACAAATTCCTGGCCTTTCCATATATATATATATATATGTAGCCTTGATGTTAAAAAGAATACCACCTTGCTTTAAAAAAAAAAACCATGTATGTTTACTTCAATTAACTTATATTGAATCCTTTTGATTATTTTTTTATATTCAAACTAATTTTATTAGAGATTTATTGTCAAATTTACCATGATTACATTTCTTTACCTAATAGATGTATCAAGAAGTGGGTAAAAGGGGATATCCTTGTTTTTAAAAGATAATTTATCTTGTTTTTTTTTGTGATGGTTTCAAATTTGTTCTTATTTCACATTCCATTCAAATTGCTCTGACGCTTTTGCTTTGCATTGATTGTGCTGTTGTTTGAGTAGAAGTTGTGGGTTAATTGAAAGGTTTTTTTATCAGCAAAAATCTGTATGAGCATGGACTCCACAAAGTATCTGACACTGATCTTGTTTTGAGATGAGAAACGTTTTTATAAATTATATTCCTTTTTTTAAAAATTTGGTTCATCTACACTTTTGAATTATATATATATATATATATATATATATTGAATTCAATCAGTTAGTGATTATAATGTTTTTGTTTTGCAAACTAAGACATTGTTATATATACATAGTATTTTGTACATCACATAGAGCTCTGTCTTTATTTCCGATGTACCATAATATGCCATTATTGAAGAGCATGATAATGATATTTTTATTGCTTTATTGCTACTAGTTAGCCAGATTTTCATCAAACTATAAAACCAAAAAAATACTTTAAAAGTTTTAATCGATGTTCCGTAAGTGGAGCTGAAATTGCATGTATTGATTTTATTATTTACTTTTTTTAAAACGTTAAAAGTCTAAAATGATACAGTTTAAAAAGAGAGTATACATTTTTAAACAAAAGAAAAATCGATTTTATACATTTTGTAATACAGAAACACAAGAATTTGTTTGAAAGTTCTTTCTTTCTTGATCAATTTACCTTTTGTACCTTTCGGTGTAAGGCCTATGCATCATAAACAAACTTTCGCCACTGGTTTCTATCCAATGTTTGAAAGTTAAGTTTTTAAATTGATTAGAATCAATGGAGTTGAGACAACCAACACATTTTTAAAAATTTATATCATGCATGGAATATTGGGGGTGTAAATTAATGGTTTTGCACAATTTAAAAAAGAAGAGCTTTGTGATCTTTGGAACCATGGCTGAGCTTCATATGATTAATTATGGTGTAAGGTTTGAAGCTAAATTGACACGTTTCGGATATTTCACAATTGGATTAAAGGTTATTTATTGTTTTTCTTTTGCATTCAAACTTTTTATCTTCAGGGTTCAAAAGCTTGCTAGGTATTCTGAATACGGTTATTTCCAGGGCCTTTTAAACATATAATATAATATATATCCATTGAAGTGAAAAGGATAGATTTTGAAAACGTTTTTGATCACATCTAAACAGGGACCGTTAATATCTGAGGAATTTCATTCTCTCCTCAAATGTGATTTTTAACATAATTATAACTGCATTTGACTATAGGTTCAGAATTTTTGGAGAAAAGTATGTTAATTACGGATCCAGCGCCGGTATTCACAGACCATACGTTAACTCTTAACACATTTTGGCACAATTTAAAAAATTACATGAATAATGCAATGTTGTGAGTATAATTCACTGCAAGGTTATGCCAGTGTTCTAACCGTTAACGTATGGTCTGTGTATATGGCCCCAGGTCTATTAACTTGAACTTACTCATTCAAGATCAGTTTTATGAATTCTTTTACACTGATCTCTCCTTTTCTGTCAAATGTATTTTACACCTTAAATAACAATCTGCAGTGTGTTAAAATGAGTTGGTTTTTTTTATTGTGTAGGGCTATATTAACAGTATTTTTTATTCAACTTGTCTTTTGAAAGGACACAACTTTAACTGTAATTGCCTTGGTGTCTCAAAGTCATTAAACACCTGCACCCCCCCCCCCCCCACCTCTTGTCCCTCCCCCTGGGTTGATCATGGTTGGCCTTAGGGTATGGGCTACAATCTTAACAGGCCTGTGCAAAGCTAAGAACTTTTATAAAAGTTGTAGTTGAAAGTTGAAAGTAACATAAATAATTTTTTTCTCCCCCACAAAATCTTGAGGTGTTATTTGTCCATGTAAAGCAAAAACACAGATAATTTGTTCTATATTATTTTTTTTCTTTCTCTTTTTGTAAAATGAAGTGACTTTAGTCAACAATGTTTTATTTGATAATTTATGCAGTCTTTATTTGTTGAAATGGCTCAGCAAGAGGTCTTTTTTCCCCCTCCTAATTATAGCTTTTGTTTTAATTTAAAGAAGAAAAAAAATTACTCTTTAACTTTAACCTTTGTAAAAATGTCAGTGAGTAAATAACCAGAACCAATTTTAGGGTGTTTTTGTTATTGTTAACGTTTTGTTTTTTCTAATAATGATATTTTGTACCAATTTACTCTTAAACACTCATTTAGATAAATGTCAGCAAGAGGATTTTTTGGGTGTTTTGTTAAAAAAAAAAGATATTTTATACAATGACAATGCAGCCTTTCATTTATTTATGTTTCTTAGATCAGTGACGCCACGACACTCAGTTGGTCCACCAGGATCAAAGGATTTGCCATCTGCTTTGTTTTGGGGATGGTCCTCTCCATTCTGGTCAGTGCTCACATTTTCTCTCTCTCTCCATACTGTTGGATTATATATATGTATGTATAAATAAACAGTAACCTCCTTTCCCACCCATTTCGTCATGTCTTTATTAATTTTGTATTTTGTACATTTTACTCGCTGTTGCCATGAGTAAATCCTTTATATTTTTTTATGTTTTATGACTGGGATATTACACATAGAAGCACATCAAATACATTTTGTGTTTTTGTGCATTTTTGTTGTTGTTACTGAAACTGAAATAGTTTGTTTTAAAATATTATTACTGTACTTTTAGTATAATACTGGTAATTCTTTCAAAATTTATTGTTCTCTTGTCAAGCTGGATGGTCTTACTCAGAAAAGATTTTATCTGGCCAATTATTTTTATTTTTACTTGTATGAAAAACAATATTAATCTAGAATAGCGCTAGTACTAATAGACCTATATTTGATGTCAGCTGTAAACGTTCCATATCAATTTCTTGGAAGTGTGATGATATAATGAAATATAAAAACAACATGCCTTTGATTTACGTGCAATTTGTTCTCTTCTACTTCAGCTCGCAAGGTTAGATTTAGCCTAGAAAAATCATTCACTTTTTCATTTCTCCACTATATGTCACTTTATTCTACAGGGAAGTGCTCTCTTGTTCATGAAAAATGGCTTGGTGTTATTTGGAGTGCTGTATTCGCTTGGGAATATTTTATCTTTGTCAAGGTGAGTTAACACAACAGTAAAAGCGGGAGACCATTTTTTATTTTATGAAGATGTTGTCATGGTTTTGTCGGGAAAAGAATTCTGCTCAATGACTTTTAAAAAAGAGACAAAGTATAGTTTAAAAGTTTTCAGTTGCAGGAAACGAATGAACGATGGAGTAAGGGTTGAGCAATACCTGAATCCATTTTGCGACTGTCGTCACCTTGCTAGGAGATGTATTGTGTTTATATGCGAGTTTTAATGTTTAAAAGATTTGTTTCTCTTTGCTCATGGTTTTTGTTAAAGACTTTAAGATAATCTTGAAGTCCTGTGTCCAATACAACTACAGGCTCTAGAAGAATGATAATAATGATAATGATTATAATAATAATGATGATGACGACGATGATGATGATGATAATAATGATAACAAAAAATTATATTTATATCACTTATTCACGATCGTCACCGCACTCTTAGTTCTTTAACGTAGCACATTTGCCCTAGGGAAGCAACGGAACACTCAACACTTAATACGCCACAAGCTGCCTGATAGGCACGAATACAATTTTTGGACAAGGACAGACGCTGCTCACAACTGAGGAAAACTGTTGTCAGCAAGGAGAATCACACAGAGGCCCAATCCCTCGCTGACTGTAGGAGTCAGTCGCAGGCTGTAGGAGTCAGTCGCACAGCCTTTGGATTGTTGATATCTTATCTTGTAACTAATGTTTAGCAAATTATATGCAATTGTGTCAGTTTGCTGTTCATTATTTTAATTTGCACATTTTTTTCATCCACAACCACAGTACTTGCTTTTTGATGGGCCCATGTAACCAGCTTAAAAAAATGTTTGCTAAAACTAGAGTGATTGCAACCATTGTTGTCTTTGTGAGTATCATGTACCTTTTGAAATTTCCTATGAATATCACAGAGTAAATGAAGAGTGCTTTTCCAAAACTCGCTACTTCGGTTTTTTACCTTTTTTTTTTGTTATGCTACCCTGGTATTAAAGCAATATCAGAGGTATGTACTAAATATAGACTGGTACCCTCTGTTTAAAGTCTTCTTGAAAGACTATCAGTGATAGTAATAAATGAGAAGTTTTTCTCGATTTCTGAAAAATAGAAAATAATGAATTAGCCAGTTTTGGAAAGCACTCTTCAAATAATTATTTGTTATTGAGATGTAGAAGTCTCATATATACCTTTGTATTAAATAATGACTGTATGAATAACCAACTGTTATTCTGTTAGGAATGCCTCAAATATTATTTTATCCAGCGAGTACTGGATATTATGTTGCCATGCTGGTATTATATATATTGTATCCAGCGGATACTTTATATAATATTGCCATGGTATTTATATTTTATCCAGAGGATACTTTATATAATGTTGCCATGGTATTTATATTTTATCCAGCGGATATTGTATATTATATTGCCATGGTATTTTATATATTTTATCCAGCGGATATATTGTTATATTGTGTTGCCATGGTATTTATATTTTATCCAGCGGATACTGTTATATTATGTTGACATGTTATTTTATATATTTTATCCAGCGAGTACTGTATACTGTGTTGCCATGGTATTATATATTAATCATCTACTCCTTTTTCTTTCGCCAGGTGATGCTGATTCTCACGTTAGTTTGTGCTCTTGCTGTAAGTAGAGACAGTGTCTGAAAATTTTTTCTATGAAATTAGTAATTGGTGTAGTCAATGTCATGTCATAGGCTGATCATCTATATGTCATAAATTTCTCATCCATAGATTTTCCAAATCTCTGTGTTAAGTCATGGAATTTGACTAGAGGCATGGAATGGACCCAGTCCCTGCACTGCTGTGGAATTTAATAGAGAATAAATATGAATGACAAGACAAAGGACATTAGATACCAAAAATGATGCATTTTTCTGCTTTCTTCTCAATGTTACGATAATCCAAATGAGTTTAAAATTTAAACAGAGCGGGCACTGATGACAAACAGTTGAAAGATAAAAAGGAAGGCAATTATGTGCCAGAAACAAGACAACGGACGAGAACAGAAAAATGTTGGGAATATTAAGACAATAGAAGTAGATCATCTCGCCCATGGATACCAATGCGATGCTGAGGTGTGCAGTGGTGCATGTTAGACAAAATCTTTTTCAACCACGACTGTTGGTGCTTTGGATTGTACGTTTGGTGCTTAAGTGGACCTTTTTTATAAAATAGGGATGAATTCCATGTATTATTGTGAGGATTGATGATATGGGGGAGTTGGTGGCGCAGTGGCTATGTCACTCACCTTTGGTTCGAGAGGTCACAGGTTCAAACCCCAGTAGAAACACTAGTTTTTTTATCTGAAGACTTCGATCCCATTTTTCGGCGCTGCACTGTGGCTGATGCTTGGGTGATTCCAGTCTACCCTCGGAATAGACCCTAAAGACAAATTTCCCCCTGGGATGAATAAAGGGAATTTATTTCTTTCTATTTATTTATTTATTTCCATCATTTATTTATTTTTTTCAGGTGAAAAATGCGCCTTTGACAATCTTGTGCTGTATATTGCAATTTGTGGCTTTGACATGGTACTCCCTGTCTTACATTCCATTTGCCAGGTAACTTTTCAGTAATGTCCCCCCCCCCCCGTTTGAACATTGACAGCTTCTAATGAATAGAAATTGCAGAGTGTACGATAATTATAATCAGCTATATATTTTACGTTTTGCAAACGGAAGGCTTTGAACCTTTGCTAATTTGATTCAGATTTCCTGGCGTGGGGTTTATATATATATATATATATATATATATGAATCTTGACAAACTTGTTATACAATTTTTTTTTACACCGTAGGATGCAGAAATATGAAATCACACATGAGTCTTTGAGTTAATGTTAATAGTTACTGTTGAAAGTCAAGAGACACAGTGCAATTTCAAGGAATTGTAAGCACTCCCCTGCCACCGCTTGCACATTATCTTCTCATTCATTCTGTGTAGTAGATGCAGCGAGTTGACAATCCTGCCTCTCTTAGTCATGCAGTCTTTTTAAAATGTTCACAGAGTGCATGGGTTTTATGCTACTCTCATCCTTCTTGAATGAATGTTTTTGCAGGAAAATGAAAAGACAAGAAAGAAAATAAATAAATTGTTTGCCATTGATGGGCTTGAGCTTCTGGTTTTCTTGCAAATGTCGAGAGCCAAATATATACATTTTGGGTTGTCACTTTTTTGCGGAGTTGTACAATTTCAGTCAAGAGTTTGATTACATCGGTATTTGCAAAGGCTGAAATATGACTTATTACCTTTCCCGATATTGTTAATTATGAGGCCATTATCGTTCTTTTTTTTATTTTTTAATTTTTTATTTATTTTTATTTCTGTTAGTTTATTCCTGTTTTTGTTAAGTTTCAGTTTAACGATCCTGATTTAATTTTTAATAAAATCATATACTCACTTGCCTGTCAGTGTTGGTAGATGGTATGCATTACATACAGCTACTTCCAAGGTATGTGTTTTTTTACTACTATTTTTTTCTTATTTTTTTCAGAGATGCGGTCATGAAATGCTTCAACGCCTGCCTCAATTGAGTTTGCAGCTGTGGAAGAACGATGCTCTTCTTATGTTACGGTGTCCGTGTTGTGGGAGTTATGAATATATAATGTTAAATGTATATCTTCTCATATAGGAACGTTGTTCGTTTCCTTCTTTATTTATATATGTCAAAAAAGAAAGAATGAAGAACAAGTTGGAAGGATGGATGTGTGAATGGTTCAAGTACGAGGCTTGAAAATCAAAGTTTATAATTTGAATAAAATGTTATCCTCTGATGTCCTAATTTTTAATATTTAATTACAGGGGTGTAAATCTTTCAGATTTTGTTTGATATTTCAGACTTTTTGCTTCGTCTGATTTCTTAGTTTTTGCTTTTTCACATATTAGTGGCAAGCTCTGATTTCAGACTCACTAGTCTATCTTTGGTCTTGCTGATTTTTTTTTCGTTTTCCATGTACACCCCTGTAATTAGTATTTATTGTGTATTGTTGCATTCATTTCACCAAATTCATTCTAATTGGACTTGAAACCAGAAAGATAATTAAGTGAAATTATGTTTGGCTATTTTATATAATTTCGATCGTCTTTAAGAAATTTGACCACTTCGACATTTAAGAACACAAGTTTGCACCGCCTCTCGATTTCAAACCATTTCTGAGTCATGTATACATATAAATACATATCAAAGCTAGTTTAATATCATAGAGAGTATATGTATTTCCTTTCTTTGGAACTTGTTTTCACAATGCCACAGGACTCAAGAGTTAAAGGTGATTCTGCAGCTGGGACGTTGGATAGTTGAAAGTTATGAAATGTGAAAAAAAATTATAACGTTTTCCTCGCACCCTAACAAAATAAGAGTAGTTGCATTTAAAATTGGAAACAGTTCCACCTTTCAACAATACAAATTGGAAAACTCCAAATAAAATTTTTTATTGTACAAAATGGCACTGCATGGCATGTATGGTCAGACGTAATTACAGTTACAATATAACATACTTAAAGTATTCATGCAGAGCCATTCAAAAAGCATTGTAAACCAAATTGTCTTTTGAGACTGACGAAGACCTAGTTAGTCAGGTAAATGCTGCAACCACAGAGACGCCGTTACCATTTTGTTGTACATTATTACTCTTAGCACCAGTTATCTATTGTTGTTATTAATATGCTCAATAGGACTGCATATCTATAACCCACAGATATTGCAGAGTGACTTAATAAACAGGCTTGGCTTCATCACCTAGTCAGCTTTCAGGGTCTGATTAACACTCAGACCTTTTTACTACTGTCGGTGTTAAGGGCTCTGATCTATGTGATTGAATTTTTTGCACAAACACTTCCATCATGACCTGAAATTGTTCTCCAATTTCTTCACCACTGTCTCTCGCTTAGGACAGTTGCGGCAGCATATTGTCTATTCAAGATATCTTTTTAAACATCCATTCCTTTGCTGGCCTCATGGTTCATTCAGATCTTAAATCAGTCGTTAGATATTGCTCCCTGCTTCTATCAGTGTGAGTATGAAAAATCAGATTGTAAGCTAGTTATTTGAATTTGTTTGTTTACTCACAGTCAAGTCAAGAACAGCATTATTATTATTGCATTGTAAAGTAATTCTTCCATGTATTTTTCAATGCAATTGTGTTATTTTGAGTGCAGAAGCAGGTGTAGAGAAAAATGGTGCGGAAGTGGCAGTCACTGTTCTTGGTATATTATTATTATTATTATGTTCTTAGTTTCCAATATGATAATAGTAAGATCATTTATATATATCGCCTTCCATTATTAACTCAAGGATTACTATAATCATATCATTTTTACAAAACACATGCCGCAGTCATACATTGTGCGGTATTGCAAAATGTGGGAAATTGGATCAGAACTAGTGAAAAATGCCACCAGGAATGACCAAAGTTGCATTGGGAGTGGGAGTTTAAAGTTGTGATTTTGGTCGGAACTTTGGAACTTTCCGAGGTACTAGTGTGATAACATCAGGCCAAAAATGAGAAATCCTTCTGCATCTTAATTAGGGATACATTTGTGTGTTTCTTAAGTGTCCGTGAAACTTTAGTTATTCTATTATGTAATACTTTCGTTTGATTTGTGCTTCAAAAGTAGTTTTGGTTTTTGAGATCAGCTTATCTTTTGGTCGTGTACCGTTTTAAATACCATTTCCTACTTTAATCAGACTTCCAGCAAAGCCTTTTTTTTTTTTTTCACTTTCGACATTCATTGAATTCTGTCAACTCCCTTGTGTGCAACTTCTAATGATGATCAAATCCAGTGGAGATGATGAATATTATATGCCTTGAACATTGGCATTGTTAAATATTTTTTTGGTTGAAAATATGCGGTGTTGAATTAAAATTGTAATTACTTTTGCTGTGTGAATGGTATGCGACGACCTCACTTTATGCCATTGTTGTTGAAATTTGTCTATTGTAACTGCCACTATGACTATAATAACTATAAGCCTATATGAGGATGAAAGAGTTGATGTGTTATTTTTGGAGTAAATCTTTTTTGCCCAAAACCCCTGTGTGCTATAGCCCTCACATTCACAAATCTGCTTGCTATTTGTATAGTTGCATTGTTTGGTGATGATAATGATATGGTTGAAGGTAAATATATTTTTGTTATAAACTGGTGCATATATAATAATATACGCTTATCCTGCTTTGATGCACCCGTGCACCTGTTATAATTCAAATGGGAAGGCATGTTTTCTACTACCACCAGCCTTATAATTTTTGCTCACCCACAACACTGGAATCGTCATAGTAAAGAAAATTTTCAAGAAACTAATTCTTATATATATATTTATATCTATCTATTTATGCCATTTGCTGTCTGTTAAATCAAGATTTCTATTTGCCTGTGATTGATAATGGAGTAATCATTAAATAGGGCTTACTTGTTTCATTTTACAGTCATTTCGAGTTTGCTCTGTTTTCCTGAACTGTGATTAGGTATATATTCATTCATAACCACCGTTTCCAGCAAAAGCTGATAATTATAAGAAGGTTAACATTAATTACAGTTACGATTGAATTTATCCATCTTGCTCTCTCAACAATCAAAATGAATTTTCTGAAAGGGAAGGTTATGATTTTAGTGTGGGATGAATTGACTTGTCACTGACATGTGCCATTGTTTCATTTGCTGTTCTCTATCCTTCTGTAATTGTCAGTCTTGTTGATAATATACCCTGGAAATGAAACTTAAAAAAAAAAAAAAATACAATCATTTATTGATTAGATGAGAACAATATGAAGAAAAAAAATTGTCACTGTATGTAATGTTCAGGGAAAAAAGCGGAATCATATTAATCATATTATTATTATTAATTGGCTTGTATCATATATACATAGTATTGTAATTACTAAAGAAATATTCTTTGGGGTGTCTGGCCTAGCAGTAGCATGTGTGTATTTAAGCCTTTATGACTTATGGAGACAGAATATATATTTTGTTAATTTTTTTCATGTGATTGTTTTGAATGTGTGATGTCCGTATGTCAATAATAATTGTTGATGTTGTTGAGGTATTATTACTATTACACTAGTGAGTGTTTGTCACATTGACCTATTGATTTATCCATATTATAGTTTGTGCAATATATGATGGACGGATGGTGATGTTTTCATGAGATTTTCTTTTCATAGTCTGATTTTAATCATTTGTCTTTTTCTGATTTCTTGGAGAACAGACTTTGGCCAACATTTCTAGGTCAGATACTAATTGTGACTCCGGTCTTTGTGTTTCTGACTATGTAACCCTTTATTATTGCTCTGAAAGAAATTGAGAGTTAAAGGACTATTATCAGCATTTTCAACACAGAATTTTATTTTTGTTAAAGTATAATAACTGTTCAGATTGTCATATGTTTGTTTGGTTTTTTAAAATATCATTCCTTCTATAAATGTTGTCACATTTTAAAAACTTTTTTTTTTGTGTGCATCATTTGTATTCTCTTTATTTAAACAAATTTGTTTTATTCTATGCTAGAACCTATCCCTTTGTAACAGTATTGTTCAGATGTTTAGTCTCGCTACTTGAAAAATATAAATTTTTCAAGACTCATATATATGGGGTTAAGTAGTTTCAGTCTGTTGTCAATCCTGTCTTTTAAAAGAAATTTGACTGTACTGATCAAATGGAACAGAAGTCACCTGGCAAGTGAAAATCATTGTAAACAGGGGGCCCACTCGTAAACCCTGAGCCTGAACCTTAAGTGTGTATAGAGCTTTACATCTGACGTCATTTTGTGCTTGTTTGTCTGATTATGATTTAAGTTTTGCAAAGCTTATTTTTTATATTAACTTATTAGATAACCACCTATATGTCTCATTGTACTAGGGGGAGAGTTTATTAGAATAAGGAATCATTATCATCATATCAATGCCTTTGATGTATTTAGATGGTAGTTTGTTACAAATGTATGACTTATGGTGAGAAAAAATAAATCCCAAAGAATCACTTTCAAGTCATACGTACCATGATTTTTAATTTCCTAGCTAGTAACATTTACAAACCTGTGACCATAATGAGATATCATATTTTGGATGAACAAAATGTTACCAAAGTTTGACTTTGACATATTTTCCTATTCAATTTTACATTTTGAAATTTGAATAAGTGCCTTGGCTTTGGACCAAACTAAAGTTCCACGTTTCAATCAAATTTACAACCTTGTTAATTCTTTTATTTTGAACCTCATTCTAGAACTGACCAGCGCCATGCTCTGTTTTTTATATATCACAGTATTGTTAGCAGACTTGCCCAACTCAGTACGTTTTGCCTTGAGTAACAACTGCTTCCATAATAATTGACTTTCACTCCCAACAGTATCTATTTTTTTTATAATCTTTGACATTTCGTGTATGATAGTAGTAGATAGTAATTTGCTTATTGATTTCTATGGCATTGATAATAATAATACCTGTGGGCTTTTTCTTCTCAGGAGTGTGATGTGATGCCCATCATGATGTATGTCTAATTCCTACTGACAATCATCACTTCACTACTCAATGTCTTACTCAGTTACAGAATCCTTGAACTGAATTACTGTTTTCTTTCTATGTTTGTAATGTAATGTAATGGAATGTGATGATTAATTTGAACACAGATGCTGACAAGTTAACTCAACGCTGAAGAGGAGCTTAGGCTTGTTATCAGGGCTCACCCCATGTCCACGTTTAATGCTCTTTTCAACACTGTCACATGTGGCTCCTTGTCTTTAAAACCCGTCTGGATAAAACTTATGGGACATAGATTTGAAAAATTCCATATTTATTCTCCATTTCTCACAAAAGTTGTTTGATTAGTCATATTGTTTTAGATTAAAGTTTACGATTATTTTTCAATTTAAAGACATGCCCCGCATGTGCTTATATACTGTTTGCTAAAATAAGGAGTTAATCTGTTAAAGTTGACGTTGCAGCAATGCATTTGAGTTATCAAGTCATTCATTAATGATTGATAGATTCAGTGTAGTTGAAGTAAAATTTAAAATCATTCTGGAGTCCCGTCTAGAGATGTTTTGCCCAAGCAGCTTGGCTTACATGAATATGTTGTCTTTTCTTTTCAAGGCAATGTTATGGAGTTATTAAGGAATTCTAGATTTACACAAGATGTTTGCAATCCCGGTTGTTCAAGCAGCGTTTTTATGTATACTTATAATATTAGAATTAGAGCTGTATGACTTTTCCTTTGAAGAAATGTTAAATTAATGTCTTATCCAAAGGAAATAGAACACAGTAGTGAAATCTTTGTATACCACCCTCTGGTAAACTGACATTACCTTTCACCTCCTGATTTCCACCATAGAGTGTGTATCAGACAGTATTTGACCATGCGATTTCACTTGAAGATTCTCTAGAGTCAACCTCTTTCTGACACTGATGATACCGTACTGATACCAACTTTTTTGCTTCGGTTGTGTATTGTATTATGTTAATTAATCTAAAAAATAAAAAAATGCAGTGGATTTGTTATAGATGCCATGCTAAACCTCATGCTTCTTGTTTCATAAAGTGTTATATAATACCTGTGGTGAAAGGAAAATACACATGGATTTTCTTAACTTAATGTCATAAAGCTAGCATTAAGCCATCTGTGTTTCCTTATGAAAGTTGTAAGTGATATTCATGAAACTGATGGAATTTTCTTGATGCCAAAATCAGATTAAAAACTGCAGCTTTAAAGGCTTTTAAATTTTACTTACTTCCATCAATCTCAATAAATTTAGTCATGTCTTATTTCGTGTCTTTAGCCAAAAGCTGTTATCATTGGACTTACAGCAATGAAGTCGTCCTGGACCTCACTATTGTTCAAACTGACTTTTATCAATAGCTCAATGCTCGCTTTACAATTTGAAGAATCCATGGTTAACCTACAATGTGTGTACGTACTCCTTTTCCCCGTAAGTGTATATATGAAATACAATCTATATTGGTTGTCATTGCTGGTTTCCACAATGTTGTTGCTCTTACATTTGAATTGGTTTCTTTCTTGAAAGTTTTCTGTTTTTCAAGTGTAAATATTTTATTACATCACGATTGTCAATATCAATAAAATGTAATACAAAAGTCAGTTGTGCATTTACTTTTTTAAAGTTGTCAATCAGTAGTTATTTTCAGAAGGAACGCGGCACTCTTTTTCAAGATTTGTCATCTTTCACCCCCCTCTATCCAGGTTTATTGATATTGGTAATCAACCATGGCGGGATACACCAATTTCACTTGTGAAGCTACAACATAACTAAGATAACCATCCTTATATCAGGAGTTCCCATCAGCAACAACAAGGCAGAGCAACATAACCCACAATTTTTCAGTTTCAAGGGAAAGCGTTAACTTCTTGTGTCAACCAGCCTATCATCATTTCGTCAAAACTATTGATGTAGGAATCTGGTTTGGCACAAAGTGAAGTGGGTTAAGCTGCTCTCCCTTTGGTGTTCTCATTAACAATGTCAGTTACATCTTAGGTCAATGCTAGAAATGTTTTGATACATTTATTTGTTTGTTATCTGTTCCCTTAGAACCATAATTAAACAGTGTAGGGGCCAGCTCTGTGCTTGGCCGAGGACAATGTGTGGGGCAGAAGGCATGCGCAGACCCATGGATGCGCAGACCCAGCTAAAACTTATCCAGGTTAAGTGTAAGTCGGTGCCCCACTAGTACACATGGCCTGATGCAGAGTTGGAAAATCTATGGATCAAGATTTTTAAGGCAAGCAGGAGATCAGCCCATTTACATTGAGATATGTGGCTGACCTTGGGTCAGCTTAGCCAAGAAATGGGGAAAATCCCAAAATTTGAAAATGAGAGATATATCGTTCTGCCTTTGCATGGCAAAATGAAGGAAGGGAGACTAGGTTTGGAATAGATAAAACATGTTTTGTCATAATTGCATAGTATGAAAGGTACAGGGTTCAAACTGTGCCAGACAGTTTTTCTGATGAAAGGGGTTCCCAGTGATTCAATTATGATCCCTGCTGGAGATCCTGACATACACTTAATGATACAAACATCAACAATTTGGTTGCCACAAACGACTTATGCATGGCAATATATGGTCAAAATTTTAACCAGGATATTCATGTAGAGATATGGGCATTGGGGGACTGACAATGCAACCTCTCACTCTCATGTCCAAGCCACAGCTCTACCTTGCTTCAAAAAGAAAACAGTCAAACTTTCATTTCACCTGAGAAGCCTGCACGTCCAGGTCATTGAGGAGATCCAAGAAGCATCATTTCTTATTCATTGACAATCATTTCATTTTTCGTCACACAGAAACAAACAAAACAACTCATGATTCCAATATACCATATTCATAGTTTATTCTGTCAAGAGTTAGAAATGAAACAGACCTAGAGACAAGCCTTACCATTTAATACTTTTCACATATTAAATATATTGCAACAAATGCCTATAAAAATGAACTCCTCACTCAATTATGACCTTAAAACTTGTGTAAATATGAACACTTTGCACCATAGCAAAGAGAAAATAGTTAAACCTGAAATATTACTTTATCAATTCAAAGTAGACTCACAATAAGGGTATTTAAATTTACATTTTTCTCTCCTAAAATTTCGTTGAATTTGTGACTTCAATTGAAGACACAATTTTCACCCTACATAATATGATTCTGTAAAATTTATGCTGTTCTTTACCAATAGTTTGTCATGAAAATTTAAAATACATTCTAGACATAGCCAGTAGCATTTCTGTCAATAAAATAACATAGGCTGTACACTAAAGTAAGTGTAACAGCTGTATGAAAAAAAAAGTTTTTTTTGTTTGTTGAGAAATATGTTACATTTTACACATTCACACTACTTCAAACATTAGAAATCATGTTTCTCTCACGCAGCAAAAGGCAGATAAAAACATTAAGATCTCAAGTTATGAAGCCGTCAAGCTAGGTACACTGCTGTTCAACTGGTTAAGTCAGGTGTAATTTTCACTCCTCTCCTAATCTTTCCCCAGCCAATCAATCTGTGTGGATAGAAAAGCCAAAGTTAAACAAACGATAACATAAAAAAAAATATGCAATAACATATAATATAGCAGTGTATAGCTGTGCCAACTCAAATCATTTTGATTTTTTTGTTTCTCAAACATTACAATCCTTAAAAATTTGAATTTTGTAGCATTTGTCACTTTTTAAACTAAATTTTCTACAGCGGCAGACCCATTTCACCTTTTTTCTCTAACTGTCGCATTCTTTTGGTCCTAAACATACAGTGCAACTTTCGCATAACGACACCCCTGAATAACGACAGTCTCTGGATAGCGACATTGACCTGCGGCCCCGAATTTTTTGCTATATATTATTAGAAATAAAAACCTCTAATTTACGACATACATTTTAGTCAAACCCCTGTTTAGCAACATCGATATAGCGTTTATCGGCAGTTGATACTGACATTTGATACAAAAAATAGGCAAGCTCGTTTCGGACCAGCATTATCTCGTACTCTTAGCCAATAAAAACACATTTTCTGACCAATGAGATGTCCTACTCGAGCCCACTCATAGCCAACAGCGTCGCTTTGTTACCGACCAATGAGAAACACGTGTTTAACTACCAATGAAACTGCTTTATCGCTGTTGCCGTCGGGTATTATTAACTACAGAGTGAAAATGGCGAGCACAAGATCAAATCAATGACAATACACATCGGAGTGTCTGCGTAACTATTAAACAGGAAAAAGACACATTCTAACGTGGTTGGGATGTGTATTATCATGAAACCTTGTAGTAACGACACCCCCGGATAACGACATAATTTTCCGGTCCTGGGCGATGTCGTTATCAGGAAGTTGCACTGTATGTATTTTATAGATTTATACAACTAAATAATCACTATTTCTCATTTAAGTTCTTGTCTGATGTTTCAATATCAGTTTTATTGAAAATAGATTGACATTTTTTCCTTGATAGTGAAAGTGAATTGTCTCCAAAATCATCTAGGAAAACAAGCAGCATAGTTTTCTCAACTATGGTAATGGCAGTAGGTTTTCAACGCAAGTCAAATGTAGCAACTGAAATACATTTTTAAACATCTGTTGAACGGTGGCAACTTATGGGTTAAGAACAATATATCTGCCCAAAATCTTGAATGGTAAATATTATCTTATCAGTGTTTCCAAGAGGTGAAAATTTATTTTTAAGCTACCGCTAATTTTTCTTAGCTTTAAGTGATCTGCTACAGATACCTCATTGCAGGTCTTACCTCATCAATTCAAATTGATTTCAGTTTTGAAATGCTCTCACTCTCAGATCCCCGATTCTCAACAATTTTTATCTTTTTGAAACATTATCATGGCTCCATTTTTGTTGTTGGAAGGGTTTTGTACCATTGTTGTTGGTGAAATAGGTTGTGTTCACTGTGACGGTAATCTATGTTTTGTAATTAGAATATATTTATTGAATTATTTATGCAATACATTATATTGTAAATATATCAGTGATGTAAATATGAAGTTCACTTGTTCAATTGTTTATTTGTTTAAAGCAGGTGTTTGGTGAGTGCCCCCTTTCACTTCCAAAATTTAAAAGTAAAATCGCTTGATTTTACAATTTGTTCACATGATGAGCAGTTGTTTGTGTGTGAGAGAGAGTATATATCATCTGTGTGGGGGTGTAGGGTGTGTGAGTGTAAGGGGATGTGTTAGGGTGTATGTGTGTGAGGTGTGGTAAGTGTATCCTTCTTTGTTTCGGTATATAGTATCAACCTTCAGAAAGTTTAACCGTAAATAAGTCATAAAAAACCAACACATTAATATTCATGCTATTGCCGTCGTTATCGATAATAGATAATTTTGCATTCTTAGTTTAGACCTGTTGACAACTATTGTAGTTGTCTCCTACAGCTAAAAATATTCCAGAATTGTGCAGCATGTTTTGTCTCTTTCAGTTTGGAAATACTCCTAACGTGATAATGGCTAACATATTTTAGTTCGTATGCCCCTCAATCTGATCGAATCTAGCGGGTGCATTGATCACACACCATATATCATAAGTGACTATGCATTTTCTTCCCCTGATCGTGTGTATGGCTATGTGCCGTCTGAGCGTGAGTGTCTAAATGGGGACAGGGGGGGTCTAGGAATTAGTTTTTTCAAGTCTGTAGAGAATTGCGTACTCTCTTCGTTACTCTTGTGCACTATTTCTTTTCTACAGAGTGCGCAGCAACCGGGTGTTGACAGTTTCCTTTTATACATTCTCTTTTCTTCATATTTTCTGTCACACCAATTCCACACTTCACTAATTCTTCTCTCCTAAGTTGTCCCTTTCTGCCCGGTCATTCCTAACGGGACACCTTGTTTCAAGCGTTGATTGAATAACTGAATCAAGTGACTCAAATTCGAGAGAGACGACTATTTTCATTTTAGCTGAAGTTGGAGGATCCAAAATATCATTTCAGCGGAAATCTGCTAAATAGCGAACAATTCTCATCTATGGGTTGTATAGGGAACAGGACTATATAAAGGTCTGACATCAGTCATACCAAAAGCATTCTGTCGTTATCAGCAGGAGGGATCTTAAAGAGAGGAAGACTAAAGAAAAGGGCGGACAACATACAGGAAAGGATCCATCCTTGAAACAGTAAATATTCAAGCTAAACACTGTCGTCACAGATAGAAAGAAACAACCATATTATGTGTGGCTGAAGTCCTGCATTGATAACCCAGTTTGTTTACAATTTTTGAAAGCCACAAGTCTATCTAAAAGTATGACCAATGACATATATATAGTTTGGTTTTGTTTTTTCATTTTACACAGTAATTTTGGGGTCAAGCAGAGAGAAAGAATTAGTGGAAGAACTGTCAATGAGTGTCAATATACTAGACTTAAAAGAAAAAACAAAACTGAATTTGTTCATTCATAATGACATGGAAATTTGCTTTTATTTATTTACAATAATGAGTAATAGTAATAATCAGAAAACAGGTTTGGAAGTTAAAAGTTTACAAAGTTATAAATAAAATTATACTTGGGCTGGACAGTATTACCTTCTAGAAATCATAAAAAGCTTTCGAATCATATTGTATGAAGTACTAACCAAATCTGAAAAAAACTTTCTAGTCGTACAAAACTCGGCAAAAAGGCACACAGTGCTAATGATGATACCAACACATACAGCATAAAATGACGATTGCGTTTCAACAAGAGACAGAACTTTCTTGGCTGTGCGACCTTCAGTTTTGCATTTACCCGGGTGAGGCCACCATCGCCGTTTCCATACATTGTAGAGTCCAATCTGGTCAATGTCAAGTAAACTGGAAAGAGGAGAAATAGAAACAATATAATTACTGTGCTATCAAGCGCTGTGGATGGATTACAATTAACATAAAAACAAACACCACCATCAAGAACAATATGCCTCAATATTGAAAGTACAAGAGAGAGAGAGAGGAGGGGTAATTTTATCCATTTCATTTTCAAAAACTGGATATAAAGAGCGAGAGTACTATAACATCAACATAAGCATTACAATACAATGCTTTAATCGGTGTTGGCACAACCATTGAAAACAAAAAAAGAAATGACATAAAATAGGTAGAAGTGGAAAATATAATAAGACCCGCTGAAGCCAATGGTAAGTAGTAAATAATATGTAAGGAATAAATTTAGGCTTCCGGAGGACGATGACAAAACAAGACAAGCGACTTTTCGGTCGAAGGCCTTCGTCAAGCAACGACACAAAGGGACAGTGACACAAAAAACCCATCAAAAGGCAGTGAGGGACAATGCCTTTAGTGCTGTGTGTTTGTTTTAGTTTTTAGTCTTTGTTTGTTTGTTTTGTATCGTAGAGGCATTGTCCCTCACTGTCTTTTGATGTTTTAGTGTCACTGACCCTTTGTGTCGTCGCTTGACGAAGGCCTTCGGTCGAAACGTCGCTTGTCTTGTTTTGTCATTGTCCTCCGGAAGACTAAATTTATTTCTTACACATATTACATAAAATAGGTATAACTCTACAATTGTGCTGGTTATCACTACCATACAAGTTTAACTTAAGCTTACTTGACTGTATGAGCTATAGCAATGGTCTGTGGAAACGAATAGAAAAATATTTATCAAGACAGATATGGGAGGAAGAGTGAGCAAATTAATAAGAGAGGATAAAGCCATAGAATTAATGTCAGCCTTACTGTTTATTGAAGAGGCTCATAAATCCTGAATTATTTTGCAAGCCAACCACAAAGGGGAGGGGTATCACTGTCTCCGATAATAGACGAAGGTCACAATCGTCCGACATCCAAATTTCCATGGGAACTCGATCACTGATGTAAGCGTAATGTCCTGCCTCGACCTTGGCCAGATGAACTAAGGGGTCGAGACTGTTGGTGTCCTTATCGGTCCTCTTGAATCGTTCGAGTCCCTCCCCTAACAGTCTAAAATCTGTCCGCTGAGACTCCTGGTGCATAGATAAGACAAGGAATACCAAGTTTAGAGTCGTTTGCTTGTGAGAAAAGAACCTCATCAACAATAATGGTCATAGCTAATACTATAGGTACCAATGGACCCATTTGCATTAGATTTCTATCCGTTTCATTTCAGGGATTCTGACGTTAAATTGTTACTACTGTGGTGTTAAATTAACACTTTTCTGATGTTCAATGGCACTACTTTTGTGCAGATTAGGGCACTCTTCCCTCTGATACATCTACAATCAACAATAAAACAACAATAATGGAATTGAGGATTTAAAAATTATTTTTCCCTGCATCATAATCATACTGCATGTTATGGCTGTTTTCACCATATTTCCGGACAGCTCTCATACTGACAAAGACCTAAGTTTAACATCTTTTCCAACACTGCAAGTTATATCCAAGGCAGACTCTCCTGTGACCCCCCCACCCCCCCCTTCCCAACCTAAAATGACCCCCCCCCCCAATCTAAAAAAACCCAAACCAAAACACAACAAAATAATTCAAACTCACCACACACATACAACAACAAAAAAAGACCAAGAAAACCCTTACCTTAAATAAATATTCCACCACAGTACTGCCGGTAACTCCCCATTTGTAAATGTCTTGTGTGGCCAAATCATACAGGGTGGCAAAGGGGACTTCCTCTATTGGAACCATCAGGAATGCAGTCAGATTGGCTTTGTAAGTGGCAGCTACGATCATCACAAAAATCCACCAGAAACCCAAGAACACTCGACCAGAACAGTGTGACGGTAAATTTGGGCGACCTATGAGAAAAATTGAAAGAAAAAAAATGTCAATCAGTCTCATGTTGTTCTTGAACAAGAATATTTTACGGTTATTCAAAAATGTTTGGAGAAGAGCCAAAATTATTTCATATCAATTTGACTAATTTCAGATAATATATCAGATACAATTGGACATAACAGCAATGACATAAGCAGACATGTTTCAGGTTAGTGTAATGTTATTTTCAGAGTAAGCAGGAATACTATCTAAAAGGGGTGTAGTTAACATATCTTTAATTCATTTCATACTGTATTGAATAGCTAGTCTAATGTTGTCAACCCTTATAAATATCACATCTATCCCTTCCCATTTACAAAAATATGGCCTACAAAAAAACCCAAAGAAATAAAAAAAAGCATTATAAATGAGTACAAATTACAAAAAAATAAAAAATAATGAAGGGGAAATAATGATTCAGACAATGCATACCTTGTTGGAAAACTGATGCAACTATATTATCCGTTTCAGATGCTCCCCGTGCAAATCTCCTAGTACATGACATCCTTCTGGCGCGACCAATCCCATTTCTTGACGGTGACAGTAGACTAAGGGCCAAGTAGATCACACAACCAAAGAACAGAGAAGCTCCGATGCACATAAAAACCTGATAAAATAATGCAAATTATGCAAGTCTTCATTATAAAAATATAACACAACTTCATGCATATCCTGGTTTCACAATTCCTTAAAATACACCCATAATTAGCCTTCATAGTGTAAAATATTTGGGGCAATACAAATTATTCCAAATTAACAAAATAATACAAATCTTTATTAATTATACAACAATATAACTCAACTTCATGCATATCATGATTTCAAAGTTCCACAAACAACTGAACATGTAAATTAAAATAAAGTCATAAAAATGCATGATATGTAAAATGTTTGGGGCGATACAAATTATTTCAAATAAATGCTACATCACAATTATAAGTAATGATAACATATTCAGAAATGCAAAATCAAATTTGGGAATAAATGCTTTTCGGTAATACAGTGAACTACTCTTCTCTTAAGCTAAACTCTGATAAGTGATTTTACTGATGATTTGATCATGTTTACACCTCATCTTCGTTCAATCTATTTATAGACTTCATACTGATAAATAGATCTTCTTAATGTTCACCAAGGAGACAAACTTAAATAACAGCAGTTCACTGTAGAGATCGTTGAGTGTTACACTCGAATCTCATACCTACCTCAGCCTTGAATGGATGAAAATAGCATTTCCACATGGCGTCTCCTGGATCCAGTCGTTTATACAGAACACCAACATGATCATAGAAGAAAGCAAACGTGGCGTCCATTACTTCTTGCCTTTCCTCTGTGATTATGAGAGCTGCTACGGATATATCAATGTCCTGTAACACAACAGTCATTACATTTATATCTATGAAAAACAATGTTATCCCTCTACTTTAAACCTTACATTGCCATGTATGACTATAGTTGAAGTGTCCACTATGCCTTGCCATTGCCAAGTACGACTACAGTCTAAATCATATATAGTATAGCAAAGATAAAAGGTTAATGCAGGAAAGTATGTCGTGACTGATTATCATGAGTAATATCCCTTCGTAGTTGACCTACTTTCGCTATCCAAATTTTTTTGTTCAACACAATCTTCATCATTTTAACTCATTTTTTGGTGCTTTTTTTTAACTAGACCTTATTTGTTTCTATGTAAAACAAGCTTGAAATAATGAATTATAAAAAGCAAACCACAAATATTACACTGCTGTTTATCACCACGTTACACACATTCGAATGACAAAGTAAGTGTGAAAAGTTTCAACAGGCTATCTAATTTAGTTTACGAGTTGTGAATTTATTTGTGAAGCATCATATCATATCATTTTTAGATTTTTCGTGAAAACAAGTGGCAACCAGAAAGTTTTAGTATTAGGGTCAAAAACTGGTGGAAACGCAAGTGTTAAATAAAGAGATGTCCTGATAAAGAATTCAGTAAAGTAAATGAGAACAAAATGAAATATACTCTACAATGGACAGTGACTTATATTCCCTTTCAAGAAAAATGTGAAAAATAAAGATACTTTATTTGCCTCCCCTTTTTTGTTTGTTAAACATGAGAATCACAGAATTCATGTGTCATACAGTATACAGTGGTGGTAAAATGACCAATGCCATATATATGAGTATGAGTAATTGCTCCTGACATCCTTATTACATATGAGTGTCAGCAGATGACACAAAAGCCAAAGGAAGATCTATAACTACCACTGTCAACCTCCATCAAGTTCAACCATACCAGTTAGCTGGAAAAACAATTGTTTAAACTGAAAGTGTACAGTTGAAGAGATGAGCAGACTCAGGAAAATATTCAAATGACCCAGGAATAAGAAATGCTGACGAAACAAAACAAGAAAAAATAAGCACTTGAACTAAGAGGAATTCCTCCACATCAATATTAACTTATTAACACTAACACAAAAACCCAATACATATTTTTAACAGGTCTTCCATAAAACATTTCAATAACATTTTCCCCAACAACACATACAAAATGCTGTAGCATTCCAACTACTCCAGTCCAATTGCCGTCTGCCAAGGGTTCTCCCCAGTGGTTGTCGGCTGGTTCTTTCAGAGTGTATCTGTAAAATGGACAGATAAAATGCTAAAAATAAAACAGAAAAATTTTGTAATACAACAAAAAATATCATACTCTACTTTTACTATGGCATAAATTTTTTTTGGACCCACTCAACAGAAGAAGTTTATATTATGTGAGCTGATAAAAGGTAAAATTCATAGTCTCGTTTTTAAAATGGCAGGGATTCTTTCAAATATTTATTTCTTACATATATCCCATATACGCCATTGATAATTTGGTGAGTTAAACCACATCTTATCATAATCTACTCAAACATTGTCCCATTTCCAAAAAGTTGCAATAAAGGGAGGAGAAAAAAAGGGAATGGAAAATTCAAAAGTATTTTACAATGAGGCTCTGCAAGCTACATAAGTTTAAAGAACACTATTATGCATGTCACACTATGCATATATACCTGAAGTTCAGACGCCTTGATAATTCTTTAACTAAATCAACACAAAATCCCTCATATGTGACACTGTTGCCTTTGTTTACTCGAATTGTGAATGGATCCCACTGTTGAGGGGGGGGGGGGGGGGGGGGGGT
>JARFNW010002144.1:0-15532 GCA_031763155.1 Dirona albolineata | reverse complement strand
ACGAATCGAAATATCATCCTCGCGCATCCCAAAGTGGCAGCTCGGCTAAATCACGTGACCCACCTCCAAACCTGGTCAGGTTTCACTTTCGACCTGGCCTAGTTTCACTTCCGAAAATTGGAATTCCTTTGCCATGGGTCGTAGGAAAACGTTAAAAACAGATTATCGATGGGCAGAATGGCCTTGTCATCTGCTCTGACTGTTTGGTTTGTGCAAAGAAAATTTTATTTTGGAAATTAACTAAAAAACGAAAAGTGAACGCGCAACAGCTCTGAACGCGGAAGGGCTACACCTCTATACATGAAAAAAATTTATTCCGCTATTATTACTATTACTATTAGTACTATTGCCTACTAACTTTATATATAATTATAATGTCCTTGCCTTGATGATTACATACACAGTACTAGTACAGCACAGGTACATGATGAGCTAATGAAAACAATAATACGTCGAGACATCGTTGATACTGTTGTTTTTCTATAGAGACAATGAAAAGTGTATTTGGATGCAAACCGAATAAAATGGAAATGTAGAAATAATAACTTTGATTTTCTTTCAAAAATATAAGTAATAAAAATGCTCATTCACATACACTCAAATAACATGATATAAATTAAGATCTATTTGTCCCATATTAAACGAGTGTTGTCAGTCTAAAAATAGAAACAGTTGTGATACAATGATACCATAAATATAAATCCAGTTATTTGCTCGATAATCAGATAGGATATAAAACAGGTTTTTTCCCAAAGGTTTTTACCTTTTATCTATTACTGTTGAAGCCTATTCCATTTGCTCTGATCTGGCTGGCCAGAGGGGGTCTTTTTTTAAAACAGTATCAAAACACCCTGTACATCGAGACGGTCTAGAAGAAATGGCAATGAACAAGCTTTTTTTTTTTAACAACAAAAACGTAATCTAGGTCACTTCTCGGCCACATGACTAACCAGCAGACCCGCCAACTGTCACAATTTTATTGTGAATGTCCCGATTTTTTTCACCCTTTTATTTTTCACCATGATTTCACAGAATTTTCTGAAGAATCATTGAGTTATTTCTGAGCTCTTGATACCAATGTTAGCTGGACAATACTCAGTTTTTACCCTCTTTGATATAGTATTACATAAAGCAGAGCGATTTAAAATTACATGTGCCTGATAAATGATCTAAGATCACAATGAAAGTTACTTTTTTACTGATTCAAAATGGCGACAGTCACAGTGTAACAGCCAAACGTGTGAAAGACTGCATGCTAAACAAGGCGCTCAATTTTTTAGCAGACTGGTCTGAAATTTGGTGCCCTGGAATTTTTTCAAAATTTGCCTAAAATCAGGATTTTTTAAGCTCATGGGTTGGTAGGTCTGGGTCAGTGAAGTGTTTCCGAACACATTTATATAATAATAATAAACATTTCTTATAGTTATTGCGCCACTTCTCATTTTCAACAAGCTATGGGCACTTTACATTTAACAAATAATATAATAGATTACTAAAAGATGATAATGATAGGCCTACATGTATGAAAAATATAAAATTTGAGGCAACACATTCTTCTAAATAATATAACATTTTTACAACTTAAAAAGATGTTTTTAGCTTCTTTTTGAAAATTTCAGGGGAATCACATTCTCTCAAACATAGTGGGCAAGTTATGCTTAACGGCTGGCCCAAAAGAAAGGAAAAAAATCTATCTGGTGGGCACAATTGCATATTACCACAGCTTAGTTGTTCTTTGGTGGAAGTAATGAGGATATGATATTGATGTAATATATTTTCCCTGAAGTTTTAATTCTGCAATTACACAATTGTCCACAGATGAGCAGCCATTTACTTCGTGTAGCTGCGAGGACAGTTCGCATTCCTCAAAGGACATTGAGCACCACACCTGTTTGTGTCAAAAACATAGTGTTGGATCAAAAGATCAGAGATGAGATCCACCCAAAGATTGGTATGTTTTTTTGGGTTTTTTAAAATCAGTATTGTTAAATAATTGTTACGATTTTTTTATCATTACCATTTAATCTTTTTATCCTTTAAACTCATTTGGCTATTTATTGGTTATAGTTAGAGTACCAAACAGTGAAACACAAATTGTAGGGATTCATCATTATAATTGGGGTTTTAACCAGAAGTGAGATATAAAACATATCTCGCTTCATACATAGGGTAGGTCCTGAGTTTGAATCCTGGATTGGAATTTTCTTCACATCGTAAGATTTATCACTGCCCTGAAATATAAAGATGGGTTTGTAGTCTGCATCCTTGTACATCTAAAAGTTGACAGACTCATTTATCCCCTAGCAAGTCATGTTATTCGATGTCCTCAACTCATGGGGTGCATACAGTATATCATCCTGGTTAGGCATATGATACTAACCTACTCAAATATAATTGTAAAGTAAAAAGGCTTCAAGTATAGTTAGCAATACATAGCCATTTCAGGTTTCCCCTTTATCAATAAAACAGCCTATTTGACACTCAGTAAAAGACACGATTGCGCCAATGTGGTTGCTCTCTTCTATCGAATAAATAAATAACTATATTATATGATTTCAATCTATTATATGCATGCATGCTCTGGCACTAAGACCTAAATAATGTGATCATGTGAATTTTTTATTCTCTTTTTATACAGGCTCCCGTGATATAGTGGGCTTTGGCATGAATGGAAGAGCCAGTTATATTGATGCTTGTGAATTTCCAGCCCCTGCCATTCGCTTTAAGGAGGACACTCCTGAAATTTTGAAGTTGAAAGAAAAAGAATTGGGAGATTGGAAAATTATGTCTGTGCAGGAAAAGAAAGAATGTAAGATTTACTGTTCTTGTGTTTCATTTAAAATTTTTTTTATTGTTTTTGGCTCCTTTAATAATATATTTTTAAAAATATAAATGATAGAATAGTTTATAGGTGTACCTACTCTTTGGTCATGTATGTTAGTGATTGTCTGAATTTTGGTAATGTCCAGCTAATGAATGAAATATATTATATCACTTCTGGGGCCCTTATTTCTTTATTATAGATATAATACAAATTTCACCCCATGTGTTCCTCTCTGGTCTGGTGTTTGAGACTTCATTTGACCATGTCTGTCTTTTAGGGGTCACTAACTCGCTGGCTACTGGGCCCTTTTTGGGATCATTTGCGCTGAATACTGCCTTTTCTTGGGGTTTAAAAAAAAATCTCAAGTTTCAGAATCACTGTATTACATAGATTTCTTGACACATACAAGTTAATTTAAATCTGTACAAGATAAACAAACAGAAACAGAATGTTTAAAAAAAATTATTTTCTATGATTTTTTAAAAATGTGCATGTCTTTTTTGTTTCCGAAAAAGTTTCGTACGTCAGGACCACTCTCACCATCAAAACTAGAGCTAGTGCTACCCCTGAGCACAAAATCTGGGCCGTCTCCTTCAGAGAAATCATATTCTAACTCACTGGGGGACTCTGCAGAACGAAAAGTATAAAAAATGTTGGATCTCTCGACTTGACGTTTAGAAGCCATTTCATGTTCATAACTTCGGGGTCTGAAACAAATGTAGGAAGAGTTCCCTTCAACCCCCGATAACTCAAAAAGTTACCACCCCACCTCCGTCAAGCTTGACAGGAAACAAAATAAATGGACACCATACACTGATTATGGGTGTAGTAGCTCTAACTGCGCGATTAGTGAGTAGAAGAAAAAACATTGATATTGCATGCAGTAGGTGTGGCTGCATCTATCCCTACAGGATAGTGTCGGATATGGTACCCTATACTGCATTCGTGCCCCCTGAGTTCAAATGATTAGTTAAGATGAATAATATTTATCTATTTCTGGAAAATTATTTTGATTATACAATAATTCATGGCATGTAAATATAATATAGTCAACATCACAACAATATACATTGCTAACAATCGCAACCTGGCTGACTTCCTTTCACCCTGTTTCCTCTCCAGTATGGTCCACACCTCATTCACTCAGTAAAAGTACATTAAACTAGAACATTTTTATACAGGGACATAACCCATTACTTGACAGAGCTAACTAGGTCAACACCCTCCTATTTGTCAAGCAAAGGGATGTAACGCTGTCAAAAATAAGATATGCTATCAGAAAAAAAATTATGTTGACCTCACTTTTTACACTACTTCAACTTAAAAAGCACCAACAGATTCAGAAATGATTACTCTTTAATTTAATATGCAACATGTAGGCCCTATGTGTTTTACATTGATAAGTGGCATAAAAAAAATATTGAAGTTAATGTTATAAAATTGACCGGAAAAAAAATCATCACAATGTCTAGACTCATCTCACTATCATTTTTTTCAACTTCATAACTAATGTAAATGTCAGATGCATCACCAGAATCTAATAATTATCATCGGAATCCATTAAAGGCTGCTCAATACAGAATTTAAAAATTCAGATGTTGTGTTGACTGGTAACTCGTCTACATACACTAAAAAGCTGTTTTCAAAAAATCTCCGAAGGCCTTCTAATCACTATTTTTAGATACACTAAAAGGCTACTTTCACTTTCGTTTGTTCTTTACACCCGGTATAAACGAAAGTAGACATAGCGAACATATTTCCGCCTCAAAATGAGTTCCAAAACATCCCTAGCTATTCCGCTTTGCAACGGGTGCATCTGCAATACGCGAGGTACTTTTCACCGGGCGCAAGCGGGCGCCTTGTCAAGTAATGGGTTAACAACTGGCTTTTCTACCCAGAAAGACGTGCAAAACTTGCCATCATGAACCGGTATTTACCTATTTGCATTAACATTTCTAGATGTAGCTGGCACAAAGGATGTTCAGTTCTGGCTAAATTCCGATCGAGATCCCAAACTGATTCTTATCATTTTCTCTGCTCTTTTAATATTTTTTTCAATACTTTATCCATCTTCTTTTGGTGTGTTGTTCCCTCAACAAAAGCTTTTTCCAAATTTTTAATAAATAGCACATAAAAAAGCTTATAATATCTTTTGTCAAATTAAAGTCGTGCAGTTTTGTTTTTTCAATTTCTTACACATTGTCCAAAGTTGTGATATCAATAAAGTTGTAAATAAATACCAGGGCAATACCGGGCAATAGTAAACGCTCTTGCCCAGAATCTGATTATCACAGTATTGACTAATGTATTAGGTACTCATTGGTGTAGTTAAAAACTCGCTGTTCAACTAGTCTCCCACTCCCAATGCTTTGTGATCCATAATTCATTACTCTCGTGTTTGTAAATAATTGATTGAGTCACATCTTTTGTGCTGAATTGAGCTTTTTTTGTGGCTGCAGTTACTATTTTGGGGTGTGATGCACTTGGAGGAATGGAAGTTTTTGACTTCGAAACCTTGAGTCTGCAAGTTTTCACGGTTGTGTCACCTTAGCATTGTCGGAAAGGGTGTGTTTTTTAAAAAGAACATTACAAATGAAAATACCTAGTTATAATTGTGTACAATGATTTATGTTTGCAGTATACCGTGCCAACTTCTGCCAAACCTATGCTGAAATGAATGCACCTACTGGAGACTGGAAAGTGTTGGTTTCTATTATGCTCATGGGCCTGACAGTAACTGGATGGTTTATGTTTTACATGAAGAAAGTTGGTAAGTAATGTTATATCAGAATTTGGATATATAAGGTGCAGTGAAGCATAAGACAAAAGTCTTAAGTGACAAAGAGTTGTCTAACGTATGTCAAAACCTCACATTGCTAGCTTTAGAATTGCCATCATATTATGCATCGATCATTTTTTATCACATTTAGTAACATTGCTGAACTGTTATTTAACATATTACTGTGCTTATTAATTACAAAAAAGTAAATCGTTCATCTAGTTTTCAACAATTCTCTAATTACAGAAACTAAGACCTGTATCTTTTGGTTAATGTATAGAACTTCAGTGATATTTTTTAGGTTAAATAACATTTATCTACTTTTTTTCAGTTTACACCGATTTGCCATCTACTTTCACACAAGAATGGCAAGAAAAGACTTTAGAACGTATGATAACTCAAGGCCAGGGAGCAATCCAGGGAGTGTCTTCAAAATGGGACTATGAGAAGAAGCAGTGGAAGTAATTTAAAATTTCCATTTTCGTAGAGATTTGGGAGGGAAAATTAACATATTGGGGGGACTTGACAGCGATCTTGAAATTGAATGTGTTTCACAATTACTGCAATGTCATATTTATTTTAAAATAAACATTGTTAATATGTTTATTTTTAAATACTGTAGCATTTCTCTAGTTATCTTTTTTTTCTTCTTTTTACAACTTAAAAATGTGGACTGCCCCAGTTTCCATGTTCTGTGTGAAAATGGTCGAAGTGAGCTGTGTATAGATATTGTAACAAGGTTTTGTTCGTTAAACCTTGTAACATATTGTATGATCCATTGATGCATCATAATGGAGAAATAAAATGTTTGAAAATTGACATTAATCTGTCTCCCCACTTTTTACTGTCTGTAATGATGTGTTGCTTATCAAGCTACTATAGATGGGTGTCTCTTTTAAATGCAATACTGTTGCAACATCTCAATCTCAGTAATACCAGAGAGAGACGTTATAGTTACGAGACCTGTAAGCGTGGGTTAGACTGCATAGGAAGGCTAGCATGTAGCAGCGATATAGTTTCATCTGAACTCATTCACAGTTCTATGTAATTTGTAATAGCTGTAAACTTTTGACAACACAGAGGGATTCAATAAATATTACACACACTTTCCTAATAGTAAAAACTTTGCAAAGAATGGACTCCATGCTCCCTCTGAGGCTCTTCAGCAACTTGATGAATCTGATTCTTGTCTTCATATTCCTGGTATATGATACAGACTTGTTCGTAAAATCTCATGGAGGCCTTGCAAGATGAAGCTGCTCAAAAATGTGCCAGTGAGAGGTCTTGTGACGTTTTGGGTTATTAACCTCTTCACCAATGTAATACTTGGCAGCTCACTGTAGACTACATCATTTATCCCCCAGCAGGCTGTGTCAATCAATATCCTCAACGCAATGTGGTGCATACAGTAGTGCAGTCTGTTAAGTGGGGGATAGGCTGTACAGAGGTGGCTTGACAGAAATGGTCACAATAAAAGGATTGTTTAGACAGGTGGCAATGTGCCTTGCAGCTTTCTTAGAGACACAAGTGATATGTAGGCCATCATAAGACGTAGCCCACCATATCAAGATGGTGTGAGAGAAAATGAACAATTTCTTGCACTTGTTCCAATCACTATTTTCTCTTTGTTCTCAGTCAAAAACCAATCTTCTGATTTTAAAAATAATCCAGCAGGATTCAAACTACAACGTTGGCATATAATGAGAAACCTAAAGAGCAGGAGCTGCTGACCATTTAAAGTATATATCTTTGTTATCTGTTCCCTTTAGAACCGTAATTAAACAGTGTAGGGACCAGCTCTATGTCTGACCAAGGACAGTGTACAAGGCAGAAGACATCGATGCGCAGATGATGATAATACAGCTATATCACTTGATGTGTAGGGTGATAAGCAGGAAGTTCTGTGTCTTGACAAAAAGTCGATTCCAAAATCTCAAGGAGTTAGGCGATGCCCTGGCAAAATTAAAACTGCCCTGGATCCTCATTCACTCTCAGAAATGTGGCTTAAATATAATCTGATATCACTATCACCAACTGATGCTTAGTACTGGCTTTCTGTACTGATGCTTTCCTCTGGGCTGCATCAGCAAGCAAGCCCAGAACGTCTCTATAAACAAAGCTATCCATCAGTATGCCAACGTTGTAGTTGTAGTTTGAATCCTGCTGAATTACTTTTTCAACCAGAAGAGGATTGATTTTGCTAGACATTGTTACATTAAAATTACAGTATATTGTTGTTCCAACAGACTGTAAAATAACAATCTGGAGCACAGAATTAATCAATTTTGATGAATGGTATGTAAAACGGCTGCTGATCGAAGAAGAATAGTAAATGACAATTGACAACACAATGAATGAAGAAACTCAAGAGCCGTTTTTCTAAATGGAAAAGCTGACATATTCATAGAAAACACTACACAACGCAGATTTTGTATTCGGCGCACTAAGGTGCTTATATAAACACTTCCTATTATTATTATTAGCCTTGGAAAGTCCACATTTGATCAATAACAACCAGTGCGATAAAAGAAACAGGTAAAGACAAGTACTTTGATTGAAACATTTTCATTTATCATTATTACATGTTAAAATGTTCCTAAACAATTTTAGATTTTATGATTTATTGACAATAAATAATTGTATCATGTGTGCCACTTCTCAGTACAGACACAAGCCCAATTTGACAATTTTAAAAAATCCTTGGAAAAGTTTCGCCTTGGGTGGGGGAGGGGGGTGTTCACAAAATATTTTGATGATTGGCAGGCTTTATATCATTGGGGTCTTTCACTTTCATGACTTGTAGACCCTGTCTGGTAGTAGCACCCAAGGTCTCACCTTTTTAAAGTTTCTTTCAATAGTCTACAGAAATATAAGAAACATATCAGGATTAGTACCAGTGCCACACAATGGTGTATAATTTATAATTTAATATGTAAAACCAAGCATATCACGCATTCCTGCAATAAATCAAGTTTACCACAAGTAGGTGATCAGCCCACTACACCCAAAGACCTCTATTGGCTTGATTAACTTCACACTGTTTCATATTAATCAAACAAGGCTCATGGTTACTCATAAACATTTTTATCAACAATCTGAAACACTATGAAACTGGGGGACTTTGCTATCACATATTTTAAGCATTAAAATAATAAATATTACTACAAAAACTACAGTTGAGCGTGACAGTGCAGTATACATTATATAACTGACAATAACACAAGCTCGGTCTGTTATCCACTAATGTCTTATCACTATCACGAATCACAGTCAATATCATTTTTATTAATCACCAGAACTCAATTAAATTTCAAAGGAAAAAGGTCTTAATTGAGGGTTCTTCTATTTTTAGATAACCCCCTCCCCACCTAAAAAAAACCCCCAAACCCCAAAATAAAAAATCCATCCTGATGACATTATTTGACATGATGATTGTACCACCATCATCAATACACAAAATACAAGGACACATATAGTGCAGTAAAAAGAATTGGATTAAATTTATAGTTATTATGGTAGACACTTATGATCATTCATCAATTTAATTTTCTTTTAACCCTTACGTTGCCACGGTCAACTGCAGTCGTAGTTGCCGACCGGCTTTGCCATTGCCACCTACGACTGCAGTTGTAATCACACGATGAATTAAAATGTGAATGCAGAAAAGTACGGTCCGCCCGAATTGTGTGACTTCCCTTTGTAGTCCACCCACTTTCGCCATCAAAATAATTTTTCAACACAATCTTCATCGTTTTAACTCATTGTTTTTGTTTTTTTCACTGGCTCTTATTTGTTTCTACTTAAAACAAGCTCGAAATTTTGAAATATAACGGTTGCGTTAGAAGGGTAGTCGCTATTCAGGGGTCATTTATACAGTAAAACCGTTCCGTCATTTCAAATTTGGTTGTAATTGGGAGGTGGTCGCTATTGAGGGGTTCCACTGTAGTGAAGGAACAAGTAAAATACTTGCTCATTCCTAAGTTCTCTTTGTTGCCGAAAGTCAGTGGACACTACAGCAATAACAAATTATATCCAATTCCTCTATCCTAACTTAACACAGCACCTTAGGGTTGTGAATGGAATGCAACAAGCTGACAATCTTGTTGCCATGTGTAGCGAAAGTGACACTCAACACTTCACGGAAAAGACAAAAGAAAAAATAGTGTGTCTATTGGCCATCTATTGCTAATTTGCTAATATTACTATTACGCTTGTTCAGTTGCTATTGCTTAGCTTTGTGTACATTGCGCTATCGTCGTATCAGGAATATATCACTAGTTAAGGTAAAAAATAGTGAATTTCAAAATGTATCGTGGTTCAAAGCTCTTGTTAGTGTTAGACCTGATCTTGTTAAAAGTGGACTCCACTCAACAACTATATCGTGAAAAACTTGAATTTCCCATTGATCATAATGTTTCACATATACTTGGAGAATGTGTGAAGAGTATTTTACACACATAAAAATTAATAAACAGGATAACAAATGACTATACTAAAATGTGACAACCAAACAAGCTGTAAATATATTGAGTTTGATATTTCCATGAATTAGCATATATGTAATGTAAGGGGGAAACCCACATAGATAGGCATAAAAAACAGCATGGATGGATAAAGATAACAAAATTCACAAAAATTATTTCTGTGCCATACATTTACCATCTCTATATTTATAATGTAAAAAAAAAGAAGTAAAAAGATCAACTGCATAAAATTCATAAAACAAGTCCCTCATAAAGAGCAGATGTTTCAGAACTCTCCATGGCATGCTGTAAATGTTCCAGAGTATTTTTGAAGTGTTTGTTGATCTGTTCCGTTTCTTCATTTGATTCCACATTTGGCAGAAGCTCTCGGATTTTGGAAATGATCTGGTTTAGCACTTGTACCGATATCTGAAAGAAAAATATTGTGACCAAATATATCTTGCAAACATAATAAATAGTTAAGTTTTTACACCACAAGCCTGTCTTGCAATAGATATTGATAAAAGGTACAAGTCTTTATATTGATACAATAAACATTATATACTTTCAGATTCTAAGGCTATTTTAGAAATTTATCAAGGGCCTTTGTCATCTGTTTTAACATGCCACAGCTGTTCAAGCTAAAATAAATATAAACAAATATTAAATAATGACAAAAACTGACCTGATCGCAACCCTTTTCGAAGAAGAAGATGTAGTGGTTGAGTACTTCCACAAAGAGCTGGACTTGGACAGAGCTATCCATACATTGGTTGGCAATCTTCACCCCCTTCTTCAAGCAGTCAGTTACCCTTTTGGCTTCACGTAACTAGACCATAACAACAAATATAATGCGTTCAATCATTTTATCTTCCACTATATTGAGTATACATGTACAATTACACAATGGGTTCCACTTAACATTTATCAAGCGATGCCACACCTCTTATCATGCCTCAGATTAACAAATATCACTGTGCCAGGTTGCCTGGGGTCAGCCATCTGATTATATTAATATTATGCTCCTGAGCAGGTGCACCATGTAGAGTAAACAAGAATGTTCTTTCAATTGCTTGCACCAATACTTCAGGCCCAGCCACAGTAACCATTTTCACCTTCTATTCCAATAGTATGATAGTGGGATAATGTATCAGTGCCAGTGAGAGAAAAGATCAGAAAATATAGTGGCGGATTAGCTCAAGGGTAGTGGTAGTGGTAGTGAGCTGGTTTTCTGTTCACTGCGAGGCAGTGTTGCTGTGGCAGGCATGGGTTTGATTCCACAGGACGACAGAAATCTTTTTTAGATTTTCTGTTCTTGTCTCTCACTGGCACTGTAACATTATCTCACTATCTGTCTACTAGACCATCAGTGCCCGCTCCCTCTTCATTTATTGCAATAGTAATGCATTAAATACAGTAGAAATAACAAAGGTGAGTAATTGTCTGAAGTCAAAGAAATCAATGACGTCCAATCATGAATTTGATAGGAAGAATGAAACACCAACAACTATCAGGGATGTGATTCTGTAAATATATATAATCTTTCGACACCCAGACAAGATATTCAACAAAACATTGGTATTGCTTGTGTCGCTAACATCTTATCATGCAAATTCTGGCTTGTTTAGCGTAACAGGTGTTGCGATGATCAATTGTCAGAAAGCGTGTTTCCCACTTCACTGTGTCGATGTCTGGCATCATGCCTACTTGAGTGTTGAACTTCAGAAAGGTTATGTCAACCATTTTTTTTAGCCAATTTTCAGATTTCTTGACGTTCTGTTTTACTTAATTCCCAGGTTATACTTTGCATCCTGGATAAGCCCACTAAGTGAATATTTTTCCATATGTCCCTAAGAGATATTAACCCGTTGGAATCCTCTGTATAATAAATCTACAAATTAAAAAGTGGAAACATGGGTGAAAGTGTGCCGGCATGCCGGCTTTAGAAACCCTGTGAAATTATAGAGGTTGCTTGTTCCTTCACAATCACAAATTGTCCACATGAAGCAATAATGCTCGTGATGAAAGCCTGAGTGTTGTGAACTATCAATTGATTGTGACATGCATGTGTATTGCCTTGCTTGTGATGTCACCGAGTGTGTTGGCTTGCTAGCAAAGTCACAGTGTGCATTGGCTTCCTAGGAAAGCCTCCCTTCTAGATAGTGATGTTACTACACATTGTAAAATAAAGAAAGTGTTTCTGTTATTTGTCTTTTTGTCGTGATGTGGGGCAGATTGCCTCGACTTTAGAAAATGCAGTCGTCATCAAAGTCAAAGTGGTAATGGTAATCATTGTCAGCATGTTTCATGCTTAGGGCTCTTCAGGCTTTTGTTTCTCTTGTTAGGTGTTGAATCGGTCATTTTCAGGCATCTTCAATTTGGATAAATGGTTTTCCGGCTTGAGACCAGACCATTCATGCACTCTTGCACCCATGAAAGGAAGTGTTTTAACAACAATGTTAGGTCCACCCCTGTAATAAATCATGTACTCTAGCGATGAGTGCCGATACCTCAAGTTAGTGATGGTGAGAATTTGCTATTCCGTAACGTTTGTGGTTAAAATATTTCAAAATCAATCATGTCAGCCCAGACAGTGTCTCTTGCCGACAACAACAAATCGATACGCTCTCCCCATGGGACTTATACATATACACTGCGGCAGTAAACAATGTCCTGGATCAAATCTACAAACAAACATATTCAACATCATCTTACCTCGCCACCTTTGGTCTGTGACTTCCCTGACCAAAACAGATGAGAGCTGACTGACACGCCCCGACACTGATCAGGCTTTTTCAGCAGCTTAGAGGCAGCCAAAGCACATTGTGTGAATAGTGGTTCCTGGTTCTCCTCTCCGAAGCAACTCATTTGTTCCAATGTGCCAATGATCAATGTAATGGCTGCTAACTGCGCTTTGCTGTCACTTATTTCATCTTCATAAATAGAGAATGCCTGAAAAATGAAGGTGCAATATTTTTAGCTTAAATTTTTAGTATTAAATGTGACCCTTTAAAAAAATATGTAAATCCTCCAGCAGCAATAGATTTCAGTTAAAATTTCATCAACCTCACATTTTCATTCACCATTAACTTTTTTTAAAAATGGCACCAGATAATACAAATGAACAGACTACCTTGCATTCAATCCGAATATGGTCGAAAATATATTTTTATAATTGGATTTTATCGCACAATAATTTACCTATGTTAAGACCATTATATATAAAATTCTGATCCCCCCTTACTTGTGACAAAAATTCATAAGCAACAGTCTCAGAATTTTCAAAACCAATCTGTCCAGCTACAAGCGATCCTTGTAAGAATAGACGAAGAGGAATCTCTGACTGCTCAGCTTTGATCAAAGCACCAATGGTCTGATGGCAAAACTGAAAGATTTTCTGGCATTTCTTCTCCCAATTGTCATCCTGATGAGAGAATATGAAAACAAAAACTATGAAAATGAAGAAAACACCCTCTACAAATATTAATAATAATAATATATGGATACAATTTTTTTGACAAACAAAATCTAAAAGAGTATCATACAAATATGTATGCAACGCAACACAAATATAACCTAAAATAATCCATTTAGTGTTTTAGACTGTATCATCTCCCCTTAATAGTATAAATCACTTAGATTGAAAAGTCTAGTTGTTCCATTATTTTAAAAATAAGGTGCTGAAATGCCAATTAAAAAAATCATCCAACTTTTCAGTACTTCACAAACAGCAACATCAAATTGTGGTGAAAATAATTTAATTAACGTGCCCTATTCATAAAGTAAGCACACACTCATGTTTGTTTCTTTTTAAATGTGATTTTACACTGAAAACTTACTTCTTCCTGAAGCTCTTTGTAACGGAATGCTAGTTTGTAGGCAGCAAAGACGATAGGAGGCAGGGTAAATTTGATTCTTCTGTCACCTCCTGCACCAAAATGTTTCCTGGCTGTATTCAGAATCTGTATAAAAATCATGTACACAACATAAAAACATTACTTTTGTGCACAAACATAATTAACAACAAGGCAATCAGATATATCTAGTCTTATTTACAACAGCTTCAGGTATAACAGGACCTCTGTTATACAGTAAAACCCCTTTCATCTGCCAAATTTGGACCCAAGCAAAATTTACATTACAAATTACATAGTAGAGCAACCTTAATGGAGTTTTAAAAAGATGATGGCAACTTGAGGGTTAATAAAGCCAAACCAACCACCTACCTACATACCTATTTCACTCATCCAAACTAAACCTTACCAGAAATTGTTGGTTTGGATCATCCGAATGCAGTAAGTGGATGAACCTTCCCATCAACCCTTGTTCTTCAGAAAAATCTTCAGGGTCTTCTTCTCCTTCCTCTGGCTGGTCATTTTGGTCTTGGACCAAACAATTGACGATGTTCAAAATGGAATCCACCTAAGGTAGAAAACAGAGACGTGAAAGCCATAACAACTCACTTTAAAAAAAAAAGTAAAATTTTCTTCAAACTGCAATTGCTTTTAAAGTATGTATTTGTCGTTTTAAAAATTCTAAATTGCATATGAAATCTTTTGAAGTTAAACATGAGACACATCTTTACCTATAAAAAAACCATGATGTAACTTCCTTATAATAAATATTCTTTTATCTTTTGAAAATTAACGAACATTATTTTATGTATCTTTGAAAAAGAACTGGTGGAAAATTAACATGACACTCACATTCTCTTGGGCTGGCATCAAGGTCTCGCTGTCCAGAGCATTGTTGATGATGTGACAGCTCATCAACTGTCTGCCCTTGTAGTCAAAGTACTCGAACAATGGACCAAAGTGTTGGAGCTCCAGCACAGTCATGATGTTGTTGTATGTATCCACAGGGATCTTCATCAGACGCATCAGCTCTTTGGACACGGGACTGCCATGAGCAACACTGGGATGACAAAATTGTTCTGTCAATCATTGATGCTAAGTTACATATTCTATATTCTCACAGATGACAAAATTAAATTCCTTTTTTAATTATTTATGAGTAGCACTTTTTCTTTTTGGAGTCAGAAACAGAATTGTAATAGTAATTGAATAGCCATTGAAGCATATCAACAACACCTCACTAATAATATCAATAGGAGAAAGAGGAAGTGGTACTGATAGGTTACACAATCTTCTTGAGGAGGCAGGCAGAAGAAGAAATGGGAATGTCATTGAATCAAGTATTACTGACATGACAATGTATAAGAAAGATATGGTGGATGAGCGGAAGGAGGAATTGGGTGGTGGGGGTGCTAATAAGCAATGACTAACAATGTTCTTTTTTCGTATTTCAGGCACATGTAGTAATAATCATGTCATGCTTTTAAGCGGGGATTCTAACAATAGAACTCCTCAAAAATGTCCTTTTTTCTTTCAAACTTGGGTGGTCTTTGTTGAGGGGTTCCACTGTACTCGGTTTTTAACTAACTATCAAAATGCAAAACACCTTACC